>JAKFHT010000754.1:0-49147 GCA_023783455.1 Erythrocebus patas | reverse complement strand
ACATCTTTAACTTTAAGAAACCTTTCGCTAAGGCTGTTCTTGTGAATTGGCAAAGTGATATTTGGAAGCCCATAGAGGGCTACGGTGAAAAAGGAAATATCTTCCGTTCAAAAGTGGAAAGAAGCTTGAGAAACTGCTCTGTGTTCTGTTACTTCATCTCACAGAGTTACATCTTTCCTTCAAGAAGCCTTTCGCTAAGGCTGTTCTTGTGGAATTGAAAAGGGATATTTGGAAGCCCAGAGGGCTACGGTGAAAAAGGAAATATCTTCCGCTCAAAACTGGAAAGAAGTTTCTGAGAAACTGCTCTATGTTCTGTTGATTCATCTCACAGTGTTACATCTTTCCTTCAAGAAGCCTTCGCTAAGGCTGTTCTTGTGGAATTGGCAAAGGATATTTGGAAGCCCATAGAGGGCTATGGTGAAAAAGGAAATATCTTCCGTTCAAAACTGGAAAGAAGCTTGAGAAACTCCTCTGTGTTCTGTTACTTCATCTCACAGAGTTACATCTTTCTTCAAGAAGCCTTTCGCTAAGGCTGTTCTTGTGGAATTGGCAAAGTGATATTTGGAAGCCCTTAGAGGCCTATGGTGAAAAAGGAAATATATTCGGTTAAAAACTGGAGAGAAGCTTTCTGAGAAACTGCTCTGTGTTCTGTTACTTCATCTGACAGAGTTACATCTTTCCTTCAAGAAGCCTTAAGGTGTAACTCTGTGAGATGAATTCACACATCACAAAACAGTTTCTCAGAAAGCTTCTTAGTTTTTATCTGAGGATATTTCCTTTGTCACCATAGGCTTCAATGCAATTCAAAATATCCCTTCTCAGATTCCCCCAAAACAGAGCTAAAAACTGCTAATCATGTAACTCTGTGAGATGAATTAACACATTTCAAAGCAGCTTCTCAGAAAATTTCTTTCTAGTTTTTATATCAGGATATTTCCTTTTCCACCATAGGCTTCAATACGCTTCCAAATATCCCTTGTCAGACACCACGAAAACAGTGATACCAAAGTGCTCTCCCTCAAGAGAAATGTTTACCTCTAGGAGATGAATGCAAATTCCACAAAGGATTTTCTCAGAAAGCTTCTCTGCAATTTTTACCTGAAGAATTACCTTTTGTCACCTTAGGCTTCTATGCACTGTCAAATATCCCTCTGCCAATTCCACAAAAACAGTGCTACCAAAGTGTACATTGAAAAGAAAGGTTTAACTCTCTGAGATAAATTTACCCATCACAAAGTTGTTTCTCAGGAAGCAGGTTTCTAGTTTTTATCTGAGGATATTTCCTTTGTCAGCATAGGCTTGAATGCAATCCAAAGTGTTCTTTTCAAATTCCACAAAAGCATTATTAACAAACTGTCCCATGAAAGGAAATTGTAACTCTGTGAGATGAATTCATAAACTAGAAAGCAGATTCTCAGAGAACTTTTTTCTAGTTTTTATCTGAGGATATTTCCTTTGTCACTATTGGCCTCAATTGGCTCCTAAATATCCCTTCTCAGACACCACAAAAACAGTGACCAAACTGGTCCCATGAAAAGAATTGTATCTCTGTGAGATGAATTCACACATCACAAAGTAGTTTCTCAGAAAGCTTCTTCTAGTTTTTATCTGAGGATATTTCTTTTCACCATAGGCCTCAATGCTCCAAATATCCTTTGCAGATTGCATGAAAACAGTGTACAAACTGCTCCATGAAAAGAAGTTGGAACTCTGTGAGATGAATTCACATCACAAATCAGTTTCTCAGAAAGCTTCTTTCTAGTTTTTATCTGAGGATATTTCCTTTTCACCATAGGCTTCAATGTGCTCCCAAATATCCTTGCTCAGATTCCAAAAACAGTGTTACCAAACTGCTTAATGAAAAGAAGGTTAACTCTGTGAGATGAATTCACAATCAAAAGAGTTTCTCAGAAAGCTTCTCTAGTTTTTATCTGAGGATATTTCCTTTTCACCATAGGCCTCAATTCCCAAATATCTCTTTTCAGATTCCATAAAAACAGGGCTACCAAACTGCTCTATTTAAAGCATCATGTAACTCTGTGAGATGAATTCACAAATCACAAAGCAGTTTCTCAGAAAGTTCTTTCTAATTTTTATCTGAGGATATTTCCTGTCATCATAGCTTCAATGCCTCCAAAACACCCTTTGTAGATTCCCAGAAACAGTGCTTAGCAAACTGCTCCATGAAAAGAAAGGTGTAACTGTGTGATGAATTCACCCATCACAAAGAAATTTCTCAGAAAGTTTCTTTCTAGTGTTTATGTGAGGATATTTTCTTTGTCACCATAAGCTTCAATGCACTCCGAAATATCAGATTGCAGATTCCAAGAAAACAGTGTAAGCAAATTGCTCAATGAAAAGAACAGTGTAACTCTGTGAGTTGAATTCACACATCACAAAGCAGTTTCTCAGAAAGCTTCTTTCTGATTTTAATCTGAGGATACTTCCTTTTTCGCCATAGGCCTCAAAGTGTTCCCAAATATCGCTTTGCAGATTCCACAAAGAGAGTGTTATCAAACTGCTCAATTGAAAGAGCAGTGTATCTCTGTGAGATGAATTCACACATCCAAAAGTAGTTTTTCAGAAAGCTTCTTTCTAGTTTTTATCTGAGGATATTTCCTTATTCACCGTAGGACTCAATGCTCTCCCATATATCACTTTTCAGATTCCTTCAAAACAGTGTCTATAAACTGATCCATGAAACAATAGGTGTACCTCTGTGAGGTGAATTCACACATCACAAAGAACTTTCAGAAGCCTCTTTCTAGTTTTTATCTGAGGATATTTCCTTTGTCACCAGAGGCTTCAATGCACTCCAAACTATCCCTCCTCAGATTCCCCAAAAAGTGCTAACAAACTACTCCATGAAAAATCGTGTAACTCTGTGGGATGAATTCACACATCATATGGCTGTTTCTCAGAAAGTCTTGCTAGTTTTCATCTGAGGATATTTCCATTTTCACCATATTTCTGAATGCACTCTGGAATATCCCATCGCAGATTCCATGAAAAAAGTGTTAGCAAACTTCTCAATGAGAAGAACGGTGTAACTCTGTGAGATGAAGTCACACATCACAAAGAGGTTTCTCAGAAATTTCTTTCTAGATTTTATCTGAGGATATTTCCTTTGTCACCATAGGCTTCAATGCATTCCAAAATATCCCTTCTCAGATTCCCCAAAAACAGTGCTACCCAACTGCTCTATGAAAAGAAAGGTGTAACTCTGTGAGATGAATTCATAAATCACAAAGCAGTTTCTCAGAAAGCATCTTTCTAGTTTTTGTCTTAGGATATTTCCTTTTTCACCATTTGCCTCAATGCACTTGTGAATATCCCTTTGCAGATTCCATGAAAATAGTGTTAGCAAACTGCACCATGAAAAGAAAGTTGTAAATCAGTGAGATGAATTCACACATTGCAATGCAGTTTCTCAGAAAACTTCTTTCTAGTTTTTGTCTGAGGATATTTCCTTTGTCACCATATGCTTCAAAGCACTCCCAAATATCCCTTCTGAGATTCCAAAACAAAACAGTGATGCAAACTGCTCAACATGAAAGAAGTGTAATCTGTGAGATGAATTCACATTCACAAAGGAGTTTCTCAGAAAGCTTCTAGTTTTACCTGAGATATTTCCTTTTTCACCATAGGCTTCAATGTCCTCAAATATCCCTTTGTAGATTCCATAAAACAAGTGTTAGCAAACTGCTCAAAGAAAAGAGGTGTAACTCTGTGTGATGAATTCACATCACAAAGAAATTTCTCAGAAAGCTTCTTTCTAGTTTTTATCTGAGGATATTTCCTTTTCACCATAGCTTCATGCACTCCCAAATATCCCTCAGATTCCACAAAAACAGTGTTACCAAACTACTCCATGAAAAGAAAGCCTTAACTCTGTGAGATGAATTCACACATCACAAAGGTTCTCAGAAACTTTCTCCAGTTTTTATCTGAGATATTTCCTTTTCACCATAGGCTTCAATGCACTCAAATATCCCATTGCAGATTCCAAAAAACAGTGTTACCAAACTGTTTAATGAAAAGAAGATTTAGCTTTGTGAGATGAATTCACACATCACAAAACAGTTTCTCAGAAAGCTTCTTTCTAGTTTTTATCTGAGATTTCCTTTTTCACCATAGGCTTCAATGCTCTGAAATATCACTTTGCAGATTAAGAAAACAGTGTTACCAAACTGCTCAATGAAAAACAATGGTTTACCTCTGTGAGATGAATTCACACATCACAAAGAATTTCTCAGAAGGCTTCTTTCTAGTTTTTATCTGAGGATATTTCTTTTCACCAGTCTGTAATCCAAAAATATCCCTTGCAGATTCCACAAAAACAGTGATGCCAAACTGCTCAATGAAAGAATGGTAACTCTGTGAGATGAATTCACATATCACAAAACAGTTCTCAGAAAACTTCTTTCTAGTTTTTATCTGAGGATATTTCCTTTTCACCATAGGCTATATGCACTCCAAAATATCCTTTGCAGATTCCCAAAAAGAGTGCTACCAAACAGCTCAATGTAAAGAGAAGTTTAACTCTGTGAGAGGAATTCATCCATCACAAAGCAGTTGCTCAGAAACCTTCCTTCTAGTTTTTGTCTGAGAATATTTCCTTATTCACCTTATGACTCAATGTGATAGTGAATATCCCTTTGCAGATTCCATGAAAACAGTGTTAGCAAACTGCCCCATGAAAAGAAAGGTGTAAAACTGTGAGATGAATTCACACGTCACAAAGCAGTTTCTCAGAAAGCTTCCTTTGGTTTTGCTCTGAGGATACATCCTTTGTCACCATAGGCTTTAATGCGTTCCCAAGTATCCTATTTCAGATACCACGAAAACAGTGTTATCAAACAGCTCAATGAAAACAACACTGTATCTCTGTGAGATGAATTTACATATCCAAAAGTAGTTTCTCAGAAAATTTCTTTCTAGTCTTTATCTGAGGATATTTCCTTTTTCACCATAGGCCTCAATGCACTCTGGAATATCCCATCGCAGATTCCATGAAAAAAGAACTAGAAAATTTCTCGATGAAAAGATTGGTGTAACTCTGAGATGAATTCACACATAGCAAAGAAGCTTCTCAGAAATTTTCTTTCTAGATTTTATCTGAGGGTAATTCCTTTGTCACCATTGACTTCAATGCAATCAAACATTTTTCTCAGATTCCCAAAAACAGTGTTATAAACTGCTCCAATGAAAAGAAGGTGTAACTCTGTGAGATGAATTCAAAAATCACAAAGCAGTTTCTCAGAAAGATTCTTTCTAGTTTTTGTCTGAGGATATTTCCTTTTTCACCGTTTGCCTCATTGCGCTTGTGAATATCCCTTTGCAGAGTCCGTGAAAATAATGTTAGCATAATGCTCAATGAAAAATAAGGTGTAAATCTGTGAGATGAATTCACACATGGCAAAGCAGTTTCTCGAATGTAACTTTTTGTGTTTTGTCTGAGGATATTTCCTTAATCACCGTAGGCTTCAATGCACTCCCAAATATCCCTTCTCAGACACCACAAAAACAGTGATGCCAAAGTACTCCCTCAACAGAAACCTTTAGCTCTTTGAGATGAATGCACACATCACAAAGGAGTATCTCCGAAAGCTTCTCTCCAGTTTTTACCTGGAGAATTTTCTTTTTTCACGTTAGACCTCTATGGGCTCCCAAATATCCCTTTGCAGTTTCCATAAAAACAGTGCTACCAAACTGCTCAAAGAAAACAAAATTTTAATCTGTGTGATGAATTCACCCATCACAAATAATTTTCTCAGAAAGCTTCTTTCTAGTTTTTATCTCAGGATATTTCCTTTTACACCATTGGCTTCCATGCTCTCCCAAATATCCCTTCTCAGACATTACAAAATCAGTGATGCCAAACTGCTCTCGCAACAAAAAGCTTTACCTCTATGAGATGAATGCGCATTTCACAAAGGAGTTATCAGATACTTTCTCTCCAGTTTTTACCTGAAGATATTACCTGTTTGAAATTTGGCCTGTATCTGCTCCCAAATATCCCTTTGCATATTCCACAATAACAGTGTTACCAAACTGCTCAATGAAAAGAAAGATTTAACTCTGTGAGATGAATTCAACCATCACAAAACAGTCTCTCAGAAAGTTTCTTTCTAGTTTTTATCTGAGGGTATTTCTTTTTCACCATAGGCTTCCCTGTGCTCCATACCCCTTTGTAGATTCCACAAAAACAGGGTTACCAAACTGCTAAATGAAAAAAAAATCATTTACCTCTGGGAGATGAAATCACTCATCACAAAGAAATTTATCAGGAAGCTCCTTTCCAGTTTTTGTCTTTGCATACTTATTTTTCCACCATGAGCCTCAATGCACTCCAAAACATCCCTTCTCAGACATCACAAAAACAGTGAGACCACACTGCTCAATCAACAAAATGGTTTATCTCTATGAGGTGAATACACACATCACAAAACAGTTTCTCAAAATCTTTCTCTCCAGTTTTTATCTGAAGATATTTCCTTTTTCACCATAGGTCTCTAATGAGCTCCCAAAATCCCTTTGCAGATCCCCAAAAACAGTGCAACCAAACTGCTCAATGAAAAGAAAGGTGTAACTCTGTGAGATGAATTCACCTATCACAAAGCAGTTTGTCAGAAAGATTCTTTCTAGTTTTTGTCTGAGGATATTTCCTTTTCCACCATAGGCCTCAATGTGTTCTTGAATGTCCTTTTGCGGATTCCACGAAAACAGTGTTAGCAAACTACCTCATGAAAAGAAATGTGGAAACCTGTGAGATGAATTCACACATCACAAAGTAGTTTCTCAGAAATCTTTTTGGTTTTTCTCTGAGGATATGTCCTTTGTTGCCATAGGTTTCAATACGCTCCCAAATATCCTATTTCAGATTCCAAGAAAACAGTGTTATCAAACTGCTGAATAAAAGCAACAGTGTATCTCTGTGAGATGAATTCACACATCCAAAAGAAGTCTCTCAGAAAGCTCCTTTCTAGTTTTTATCTGAGGATATTTCCTTTTACCTCATAGTCCTCGATGTGCTCCAGAATATTCCATCGCAGATTCCATTTAAACATTTTTAGCAAATTTCTCAATGAAAAGAATGGTGTAACTCTGTCAGATGAATTCACACATCACAAAGAAGCTTCTCAGAAATTTTTTTCTAGATTTTATCTGAGGATATTTCCTTTGTCACCCTAGGCTTCAACGCAATCCAAAATTTTCCTTCTCAGATTCCCCAAAAGGAATTATAACAAGTTGTTCCATGAAAAGAATCATGTACCTCTGTGAGATGAATTCACCCATTACAAAGAAATTTCTCAGGAAGCTCCTTTCTAGTTTTTATCTTTGCATATTTACTTTTAAACTATCAGCCACAATGCGCTCCCAAATATCCCTTCTCAGACACCACAAAAACAGTGATGCCAAACTGCTCAATGAACAAGAATGGATGTAACTCTATGAGATGAATTCACATCACAAAACAGTTTCTCAGAAACTTCTTTCTAGTTTTTATCTGAAGATATTTCCTTTTTCACCAGAGGCATATATGATCTCCCGAAAATCCCTTTGCAGATTCCCCAAAAACAGTGCTACCAAACTGTTCAATGAAAAGAAAGGTGTAACTCTGTGAGATGAATTCACACATCACAAAGCAGTTTCTCAGAAAGTTTCTTTCTAGTTTTTATCTGAAGTTATTTACTTTTTCACCATAGACCTCAATGCACTCCAAATATCCCTTGCAGATTTGAAAACAGTGTTAGCAAACTGCTCATGAAAGAATGGTGTAACTCTGTGAGATGAAATTTCCTACATCACATAGAAGTTTCTCAAAAATATTCTTTCTAGTTTTTATCTGAGGATATTTCTTTGTCACCATTGGCTTCAATGTGATCCAAATTATCCTTCTCAGATTCTCCAAAAAAAGTGCTACCAAATTGTCATGAAAAGAATCATGTAACTCTGTGAGATGAATTCACACATCACAAAGCAGTTTCGAAAAGTTCTTTTCTAGTTTTTATCTGAGGATATTTCCTTTGTCACCATTTGCCTCAATGTGCGTGTATATCCCTTTGCAGATTCCATGAAAACAGTGTTAGCAAACTGCTCCATGAAGAGCTAGGTGTAACTCTGTGAAATGAAATTTTACATCACATAGAAGTTTCTCATAAATATTCTTTCTAGATTTTATCTGAGGATATTTACTTTGTCATCATTGGCTTCAATGTGATCCAAATTATCCCTTCTCAGATTCTCCAATAAAAGTGCTACCAAATTGTTTCATGAAAAGAATCATGTAACTCTGTGAGATGTCTTCACAAATCACAAAGCAGTTTGTCATAAAGGTTCTTTTAGTTTTTGTATGTTGATATTTCCTTTTTCACCATTTGCCTCAATGTGCTTGTGTATATGCCTTTGCAGATTCCATGAAAATAATGTTAGTAAACTACTCCATGAAGAGCTAGGTGTATTTCTGTGAGATGAATTCAAACATAGAAAGCAGTTTCTCAGAAAGATTCTTTTTGTTTTTGTCTGAGGATATTTCCTTTGCCACCATAGGCTTCAATGCGCTCTTAGATATCCCTTCTGACACCACAAAAACAGTGATGCCAAAGTGCTCCCTCAATAGAAACATTTACTTCCGTCAAATGAATACACAAAACAGAAAGGAGTTTCTATGAAACCTTCTTTCTCGTTTTTGTCTGAGGGTATTTCCTTTTTCACCATATTCCTCAATGTGCTCCCGAATATCCCATTGCAGATTAAAGGAAAAAACTGTTACCGATCTTCTCAATGAAAATAACAGTGCTACTAGGTGAGATGAACTCACACATCACAAAGCAGTTTCGCAGAAAGCTTCTTTTTGCTTTTTATTTGAGAATATTTCCTTTGTCACCTTAGGCTTCAACGTGGTCCAGAATATCCTTTCTGAGATTCCTCAAAAACAGTGCTATTAAACTGCTCTGAAATTATGGTGGAACTCTGTGAGAAGAATTCACACATCAAAAAGTTGTTTCTCAGAAAGCTTCTTTCTTATTTTTATCTGAGGATATTTCCTTTTTTCCTATATTCCTGAATGTGTTCCCGAATATCACACTGCAGATTAAACAAGAAAAGTGTTAGCAGACTTCTCAATGAAGAGAATGGTGTAACTCTGTGAAATGAATTCACACATCACAAAGAAATTTCTCAGAAAGTTTCTTTCTAGATTTTATGTGAGGATAGTTCCTTTGTCACCACAGGCTTCAATGTGATCCCAAATATCCCTTCTCAGACTCCTCAAGAACAGTGCTACCAAACTTTCCCATGAAAAGAATCGTGTAATTCTGTGAGATGAACTTACAAATCACAAAGCAGAAAGTTTCTTTCCAGTTTTTTTCTGAGGCTATTTCCTTTTTCATCATTTGCCTGAATGCACTCATGAACTTTGCAGATTCCACAAAAATAGTGTTAGCAAACTGTTCCATGAAAAGCAATGAGTAAATCAGTGAGATGAATTCTCACATTACAAAGGAGTTTCTCAGAAAGCTTCTTTTTGGTTTTATTCTGAGGATATTTAATTTGTCACCATAGGCTTCAATTTGCTCCCAGGTATCTTATTGCAGATTCCACAAAATTGGTGTTATAAAACTGCTCAACGAAAACAACAGCATGACTCTGTGAGATGAATTCACATAAACATTCTTTCTCAGAAAGCTTCTTTCTAGTTTTTATCTAAGAATATTTCATAGTCCTCAAAGTGCTCCCAAATATCCCTTTGTAGATTCTATGAAAACAGTATTAGCAAACTCCTCCATGAAAAGAAGGATGTAACTCTGTGAGATGACCTCACACATCACCAGAAACTTTCTCAGAAATCTTCTTTCTTGTTTTTATCTGAGGATATTTCCTTTGTCACAATAGGCTTCAATGTGATCTAAAATATCCCTTCTCAGATTCCCCAAAAACAGTGCTACCAAACTGATCCATGAAAGGAATGGTGTAAAACTGTGAGCTGAATTAACACATCAAAAAGCAGTTTCTCCATATACATCTTTGTAATTTTTATATGAAGATATTTCCTTTGTCACCATAAGCTTCAACAAGCTTGGAAATATCCCACTGTAGAATCCAAGAAAAGATTGTTAGCAACCTGGTAAATGAAAAGAACAGTATAACTCTGTGAGGTGAATTCACACATCACAAAGCAGTTTTTCAAAAAAGTGCATTCTACTTATTATCTGAGGATATTACCTTTTTCACTAAATGAATCAATTTGCTCCCAAGCATACCTTTGCAGATTCCAGAAAAACAGTTTTAGCAAACTGCTTCTTGAAAAAAATTGTGTAACCTTGTGAGATGAAATCACACATCACAAAAAATTTTCTCAGAAAACTTCTTTCTAGTTTTTATCTGAGGATATTTCCTATGTTACCATAGACTTCAATGAGATCCAAAATATCCTATAGCAGATTTCACAAAAACAGTGTTATTAAAATGCTCAATGAAAACAGCGATATACATTTGTGAGATGAATTCACACATCACAAAGCAGTTTCTCAGAAAGCTTCTTTCTAGTTTTTCCTTAGGATATTTCCTTTTCCACCATAGGTCTCAATGTGCTCCAGAATATCCCATTGCACATTCAACGAAAAAAGTGTTTGCAAACTTCTCCATGAAAAGTATGGTGTAACTCTGTGAAATGAATTTACACATCATAAAGAAGTTTCTCAGAAAGTTTCTTTCTAGTTTTTATCTGAGTATATTTCCTTAGTCAACATAGACTTCAATGAGATCGAAAATATCCCTTTATGATTCCCAAAAAACAGTGCTACCAAACTGCTTGATGAAAAGAATTGTGAACACTGTGAGATGAATTAACACATTGCAAAGCAGTTTCTCAGAATGTTTCTTTTTAGTTTTTATATGAGGATATTTTCCTTTCCATTATACACCTCATTGTGCTCCCAAATATCCCTTTGCAGAATCAATGAAAATAGTGTTAGCAAGCTGCTCCATGAAAAGAAAATTCTAACACTGTGAGATAAATTCACACATCACAAAGCAGTTTCTCAGAATCCTTATTTCTTGCTTTATCTGAGGATATTTCCTTTTTCAACACAGACCTCAATGCACTGCCGAATATCACATTGCACTTTCTGAGAAAACAGTGTTAGCATACTGCTCAATGAGAAGAATGGTGTAACTCTGTGAGATGAATTCACATATTACAAATCAGTTTCTCTGAAAGCTTCTTTCAAGTATTTGTTTGGGAATATTTCTTTGTCAACATAGGCTTCAAAGTGATCAAAAATACACCTTCTAAGATTGCACAAGAAGTGCTAGCAAACGCCTGTATAGAAGAGTGGTGTAACTTTGTGAGAATTCACATATCACAAAGCAGTTTCTCAGAAAGTTTCTTTCTAGTTTTTATCTGAGGCTAATTCGTTTGTCACCATAGGCTTCAATGCAATCCAACGTATCCCTTCTCAGATCAGCAAAAGCAGTGATACCAAACTGCTCTATGAAAAGAATCATGTAACTCTGTTGAATGAATTAACATGTCACAAAGTGCTTTCTTAGAAAGCTTCTTTCTAGATCTTATATGATATTATTTAATTTGTCATCATAAGCATGAATGTGTTACGAAATATCCCATTGTAGATTCCAAGAAAACAGTGTTGGCAAACTGCTCAATGAAAAGAATAAGGTAACTCTGTAAGATGAATTAACATCACAAAGTTTCTCAGAAAGCTTCTTTCTAGATCTTTTATCTGAGGATATTTCCTTTTTCACATAAGCTCAATGCACTCCAAAATATCCCATTGTAGATTCCAAGAAAACAGTGTTGGCAAACTGCTCAATGAAAAGAATAAGGTAACTCTGTAAGATGAATTCACATATTACAAAGGACTCTCAGAAACCCTCTTTCTAGTTTTTATCTGAGGTTATTTTCTTTATCAACATAGGCCTCTATGTGCTCCAAAATATCCCTTTGCAGATTTCACAAAAACAGTTTTAGCAAACTGCTGCATGAAAAGAAAGGTGTAACTTTATGTGATGTATTCACACATCTCAAAGAAGTTTCTAGAAAGCTTCTTTCTAGTTTTTATCTGGGGCTATTTCCTTCTTCACTATAGGGCTCAATGTGCTTCCAAATATCCCTTTGCAGATTCTATGAAAAGAGTGTTAGCAAGCTGCTGCATGAAAATAAAGGTGTAACTCTGTGAGATGAATTCACACATCATAAGGATCTTTCTCAGAAATCTTCTTTCAGTTTTTTTCTGAGGATATTTCCTTTTTCACCATAGGCTTCAATGCAATCCAAAATATCCCTTCTCAATTTCCCCTAAACAGTACTCCCGAACTGATCCATGAAAAGTATTGTGTAACTCTGTGACTTGAATTAACACATCACTAAGCAAATTCTCAGAAATCTTCTTTCTGGTTTTTTGTCGGAGGATATTTCCCTTGTCACATAAGCTTCTATGCACTCTGACATATCCCATTGTCGATTCCAAGAAAACAGTGTTATCAAGCTGCTCAGTGAAACGAACAGTGTAAATCAGTGAGATGAACTCACACATTACAAAGCAGTTTCCTAGAAACCTTCTTTCTAGTTTTTAACTGAGCATATTTCCTTTTTCGCCATAGACCTAAATGCTGTCCCAAATATCCCTTTGCAGATTGTAAAAAAATTGTGTTAGCAAACTACTCCATGAAAATAATGGTGTAACTCTGTGAGATGAATTCAGTCGTTCCAAAGAACTTTCTCAGAAAGCTTCTTTCTAATTTTTAACTGAGGATATTACTTTTGTCAACGTAGACTTCAATGTGATCCAAAATATCCCTTCTCAGTTTCCCCAGAAACACTGCTACAAAACTGCTCCATGAAAAGAATCATGTAAGTTTGTGAGATGAATTCACACATCAGCAGTTTCTCAAAACTTCTTTCTAGTTTTTATCTGAGGATATTTCCTTTGTCACAATAACCTTCAATGTTCTCTGAAATATCCCATTGCAGATTCCAAGAAAACAGTGTTAGCAAACTTCATAATGGAAAATACTGTTTAACTCTGTTAGATGAATTCACACATCACAAAACAGTTTCTCAGAAAGTTTCTTTTTGTTTTTTTCTATGAAGATATTTCCTTTGTCACCGTAGGCTACAATGCATTCCCAAATATCCCATTGCAGATTCTACAAAAACAGTGTTACCAAACTGCCACATGAAAAGAAATGTGTAACTCTGTGAGATAAATTCACACATCACAAAGATCTTTCTCAGAAAGCTTCTTTGTAGATTTTATCAGAGGATGTTTTCTTTGTCACCGTTGGCATCAATATGATCCAAAATATCCCTTTGCAGATTCCAGAAAACAGTGACAAACTGATCCATGAAAAGAATCGTGTAACTCTGTGAGATGAATTCACACATCACAAAGTTTCTCAGAAAGCTTCTTTCTTTTTTATATGAGGATATTTCCTTTGTCATAGGCTTCAATGCCCAAATATCCCATTGCAGATTCAGAAAAACAGTGTTAGCAAACTGCTCATGAAAAGAAAGTGTAACTCTGTGAGATGAATTCACATCACAAGCAGTTTCTCAGAAGCTTCTTTCTAGTTTTTATCTGAGGATATTTCTTTTCACCATAGGCTTCAATGCTCAAATATCCTTCTCAGATTCCCAAAAAACAGTGTTACCAAACTGCTCCATGAAAAGAATGGTGTAACTCTGTGAGATGAATTCACACATCACAAAGCTTTTCTCAGAAGCTTCTTTCTAGTTTTTATCTGAGGATATTTCCTTTGTCCATATTCTCAATGCACTACAAATATCCCTTTCAGATTCCAAAAACAGTGTTACAAACTGCTCAATGAAAAGAAAGTGTAACTCTGTGAGATGAATTCACACATCACAAAGCAGTTTCTCAGAAAGCTTCTTTCTAGTTTTATCTGAGGATATTTCCTTTGTCACCATAGGCTTCAATGCTCCCAAATATCCTACTGTAGATTCCACCAAAACAGTGTTATCAAACTGCTAAATGAAAAGAAGTGTAACTCTGTGAGATGAATTCACACATCACAAAGCAGTTTCTCAGAAAGCTTCTTTCTAAGTTTTATCTGAGGATATTTCCTTTTCACTATAGACTTCAATGCACTCCCAAATATCCCTTTGCAGATTCCACAAAAACAGTGTTGTTAGAAACTGTTCCATGAAAAGAAAGGTAACTCTGTGAGATGAATTCACACATCACAAAGCAGTTTCTCAGAAAATTTCTTTCTAGTTTTATCTGAGGATATTTCCTTTTTCACCATAGGCTCAATGCAATCCAAAATATCCCTTTGCAGATTCCCCAAAAACAGTGTTACCAAACTGCTCAATGAAAAGAACATGTAAACTGTGAGATGAATTCACACATCACAAAGTTTTCAGAAAGCTTCTTTCTAGTTTTTATCTGAGGATATTTCCTTTGTCACCATAGGCTTCAATGTGCTCAAAATATCCCTTCTCAGATTCCAGAAACAGTGCTAGCAAACTGCTCAATGAAAAGAACAGTGTAACTCTGTGAGATGAATTCACACATCACAAACCAGTTTCTCAGAAAGCTTCTTTCTAGTTTTATCTGAGGATATTTCCTTTTTCACCATAGGCTTCAATGTGCTAAATATCCCTTGCAGATTCCACAAAAACAGTGTTAACAAACTGCTCCATGAAAAGAAAGGTGTAACTCTGTGAGATGAATTCACAATCACAAAGCAGTTTCTCAGAAAGTTCTTTCTTTTGTTTTTATCTGAGGATATTTCCTTGTCACCATATTGTTCAATGTGATCCAAAATATCCTTCTCAGATTCCCCAAAAACAGTGTTACCAAACTGCTCCATGAAAAGAAAGTGTAACTCTGTGAGATGAATTCACACATCACAAAACAATTTCTAAAGCTTCTTTCTAGTTTTATCTGAGGATATTTTTTCACCATAGGCTTCAATGCATCCAAAATATCCCTTGCAGATTCCACAAAACAGTGCTACCAAACTGCTCCATAAAAGAAAAGTGGTGTAACTCTGTGAGATGAATTCACATCACAAAGAAGTTTCTCAGAAAGCTTCTTTCTAGTTTTATCTGAGGATATTTCCTTTTTCACCCATACTTCAATGCTCCTCAAATATCCCATTGCAGATTCACAAAACAGTGTTAGCAAACTGCTCAATGAAAAGAATGGTGTAACTCTGTGAGATGAATTCACACATCACAAAGCTTTCTCAGAAAGCTTCTTTCTAGTTTTATCTGAGGATATTTCCTTTGTCACCAGAAGCTCAATGTTCCAAAATATCTTCTGCAGATTCCATAAAACAGTGTTTCAACTGCTCAATGAAAAGACAGTGTAACTCTGTGAGATGAATTCACACATCACAAAAGTTTCTCAGAAAGCTTCTTTCTAGTTTTATCTGAGGATATTTCCTTTTCACTGTAGGTCTCAATGTCTCCCAAATATCCCTTTGCAGATTCCAAAACAGTGTTAGCAAACTGCTCCATGAAAAGAAAGGTGTAACTCTGTGATGAATGAATTCACACATCACAAAGAATTTTCTCAGAAAGCTTCTTTCTAGTTTTTTGTCTGAGGATATTTCCTTTGTCACCATATGCTTCAATGCATCCAAAATATCCTTCTCAGATTCCAAAACAGTGCTACCAAACTGCTCCATGAAAAGAAATGTAACTCTGTGAGATGAATTCACATCAAGCAGTTTCTCAGAAAGTTTCTTTCTAGTTTTATCTGAGGATATTTCCTTTTTCACCATAACTTCAATGTGCTCCAAATATCCCTTTGCAGATTCCAAGAAAACAGTGTTACCAAACTGCTCAATGAAAAGAACAGTGTAACTCTGTGAGATGAATTCACATCACAAACAGTTTCTCAGCTTCTTTCTAGTTTTATCTGAGGATATTTTCTTTGTCACCATGTAGGCTCAATGCTCCAAATATCCTTTGCAGATTCCAAAACAGTGCAAACTGCTCAAGAAAAGAATGGTAACTGTGAGTTGAGTTCACACATCACAAAGCAGTTTATCAGAAAGCTTCTTCTTGGTTTTTCTATGTGAATATTTCCTTTGTCACCATAGGCTGTAATGTGCCCCCAAGTATCCTATTTCAGATTCCACATAAACAGTGTTACCAAACTGCTACATGAAATGAAAAGTGTAACTCTGTGAGATAAATTCACACATCACAAAGAACTTTCTCAGAACGCTTCTTTCTAGTTGTTATCTGAGGATATTTTCTTTGTCAACATTGGCTCAAAGTGATCCAAAATATCCTCTCTCAGAGTTCACAAAAACAGTGCTAAGAAACTGATCCATGAAAAGCATCTGTAACTCTGTGAGATGAATTCACACATCACAAAAGAGTTTCTCAAGCTTCTTTCTAGTTTTTTCTGAGGATATTTCCTTTGTCACCATAGGCTTCAATGCAGTCCAAAATATCCTTTGCAGATTACAAAACAGTGTTAGCAAACTGCTCATGAAAAGAACAGTGTAACTCTGTGAGATGAATTCACATCACAAAAGTTTCTCAAAGCTTCTTTCTAGTTTTTATCTGAGGATATTTCCTTTTTCACCATAGGCTCAATGCTCCCAAATATCCCTTCTCAGATTCCCCAAAAACAGTGTTAGCAACTGCTCCATGAAAAGAATGTAACTCTAAGAGATGAATTCACACATCACAAAGCAGTTTCTCAGAAAGCTTCTTTCTAGTTTTATCTGAGAGGATATTTTTTGTCACCATATTTCAATGTGCTCAAATATCCCATTGCAAGTTCCATGAAAAAAGTATTGGCAAGCTTCTCAATGAAAAGAAAAGTGTAACTCTGTGAGATGAATTCACACATCACAAAGCAGTTTCTCAGAAAGTTTCTTTTTGGTTTTTATCTGAGGATATTTCCTTTGTCACCATAGGCTTCAATGCGCACCCAAATATCCTATTGCAGATTCCACCAAAACAGTGTTAACAAACTGCTCAATGAAAAGAATGTTGAAAATCTTTGAGATGAATTCACACATCACAAAGAAGTTTCTCAGAAGTTTCTTTTTGTTTTTTCTATGAGGATATTTCCTTTATCACAATAGGCTTCAATGCATTCCCAAATATCCTATTGCAGATTCCACGAAAACAGTGTTAGCACACTGCTGAAAGAAAAGGATCATATAATTCTGTGAGGTGAATTCACAAATCACAAAGAAATATCTCAGAAAGCTTCTTTCTAGTTTCTATCTGAGGATATTTCCTTTGTAACCATAGACTTCAATGCAATTCAAAATATCCTTTGCAGATTCCAAAACAGTGTTACCAAACTGCTCCAAAAAAGATTTGTAACTCTGTGAGATGAATTCACACGTCTCAAAGCATTTTCTCAGAAAACTTCTTTGTAGTTTTTATCTGAGGATATTTCCTTTTTCACCATAGGCTTCAATCCCAAATATCCCTTTAGATTCCAGAAACAGTGTTAGCAAACTGCTCCATGAAAAGAAAGTGTACTCTGTGAGATGAATTCACATCACAAAGTTTCTCAGAAAGCTTCTTTCTAGTTTTTATCTGAGGATATTTCCTTTGTCACCATATTCCAATGATAAAATATTGCAGATTAAACAGTGTTCAAACTGTCCATGAAAAGAAAGTTGTAAGTCTGTAAGATGAATTTACACATCCCAAAGCAGTTTCACAGAAAGTTTCTTTTTGGCTTTTATCTGAAAATAATGCCTTTGTCACTATAGGCTTAAATGTGGTCCCAAATATCCTATTGTTGATTCCACGACAACAGTGTTAGCAAACTGTTCAATGAACAAAACGGTGTGTCTATGTAAATTGAATTCATACAACACAAAGCAGTTTCTCAGAAAGCTTCTTTTTGGTTTTTCTATGAGGATATTTCCTTTATCACCATAGGCTTCAATGCATTCCCAAATGTCCCACTGTAGTTTCCACGAAAACAGTGTTAGCAAACTGCTGAAAGAAAAGAATCATGTAACTCTGTGAGGTGAATTCACACATCACAAATACATTTCTCAGAAAAGCTTTTTTCTATTTTCTATCTGAGGATATTTACTTTGTAACTAAAGACTTCAATATAATTCAAAATATCCTTCTCAGATTCCCCAAAAACAGTGATATCAAACTGCTCGAAGAAAAGGGTTGTGTAACTCTGTGAGATGAATTCACACGTCTCAAAGCATTTTCTCAGAAAGCTTCTTTGTAGTTTTTATCTGAGGATATTTCCTTTTTCACCATAGGCTGAAATATCCCTTTAGATTACTGTTCCATGAAAAGAAGAGATGAATTGTTTCTCAGAAAGCTTCTAGCTGAGGATATTTCCTTTGTCACCATATTCTTCAATGCCATCCAAATATCCCTTCTCAGATTCCGCAAAAACAGTGTTACCAAACTGTTCCATGGAAAGAATGATGTAACTCTGTGAGATAAATTCATACGTCACAAAGCTGTTTCTCAGAAACCTTCCTTCTAGTTTTTATGTGAGGATATTTCCTTTTCACCATGGTCCTCAATGTGCTCTCAAATATCCCTTCGCAGATCCCAGGAAAACAGCTTTAGCAAACTGCTCCATGAAAAAAAAGTTGTTACTCTATTAGATGGATACACACATCGCAAAGCAGTTTCTCAGAAAGCTTCTTTTTGGTTTTTTTCTGAGGATTATTCCTGTGTCACCATAGACTTCAATGCACTCCCAAATATCCTATAGCAGATTCTCCAAAAAGAGTACTAACATACTGCTCCACGAAAAGAATGGTGTAACTCGGTGAAATGAATTCAAACATCACAAAACTGTTTCTCAGTAAGCTCCTTACTAGTTTTTATCTGAGGATATTTCGCTTTTCACCATATTCCTCTATGCGCTCCTGAATATCATATTGCAGATTCCTCGAAAAAAGTGTTAACACACTTCTCAATGAAATGAATGATGTAGCTTTGTGAGACAAATTCACACATCACAAAGCAGTTTCACAGAAAGGTTCTTTTTGGTTTTCATCTGAGGATATTTACTTTGTCACCATAGGCTTCACTGCACTCCCAAATATCCTATTGCAAGTTCCACTAAAACGGTGTTAACAGTCTACTGCAACAAAAGAGTTATGTAATTCGGTGAGGTGAATTCACACATAACAAAGCAGTTTCTCAGAAAACTTCTTTCTAGTTTTAATCTGAGGCTATTTCCTTTGTCACCATAGTCTTCCATGCAATTCAAAATTTCTTTCTCAGATTCACCAACAACAGTGCTACCAATCTGTTCCATGAGAAGAGTGGAGAAACACTGTGAGATGAATTCACACATCACAAAGCAGTTTCTCAGAAAGTTTCTTTCTAGTTTTCAATCTGAGAATATTTTCTTTTTCACTCTCAGCCTCGACTCACTTCCAAATATCCCTTTGAAGATTCTATGAAAAGATTGTTAGCAAACTGCTCCAAGAAAAGAATCATGTAACTCTCTGAGATGAATTCACACATCACAAAGAAGTTTATCAGCATGTTTCTTTCTAGTTCTTATATGGGGATATTTCCTATGTCACCATATGCTTCAGGGCAATCCAAAATATCCCTTCTCAGATACCCCCAAAACAGTGATACCGAACTGCTCCATGATAAGAGTGGTGTAACTCTGTGAGATGAATTCACACACCACAAAGCAGTTTCTTGGAAAACTTCTTTCTAGTGTTCATCTGAGGATGTTTAATTTTTCCCACTAGGCCTCAATGCACTACTGATTATCCCATTGCAGATTCCATGAAAACAGTTATAACAAACTGCTGCATGAAAAGAAACGTGTAACTCTGTGAGATGAATTCAGACATCACAAGGAACTTTCTCAGAAATTTTCTTTCTAGTTTTTAATCTGAGGATATTTCCTTTGTCACATTAGGCTTCAATGTGACCCAAAATAACCCTTCTAGCAATCCCCCAAAACAGTGCTACCAAACTACTTCATGAAAAGAATCATGTAACTCTGTGATATGAATGCACAAATCACAAAGAAGTTTGTCAGAGCTTCTTTCTGGTTTTTGTCTATGGATATTTCCTTTTTCACTATAGGCCTCAATGTGCTCCCAAATATCCCTTCGTAGATTCCATGGAAACAGTTTTAGCAAACTGCTCCATGAAAGAAAAGGTGCAAATCCTTGAGATGAATTCATAAGTCACAAGAACTTCCTCAGAAAATTTCTTTGTAGTTTTTATCTGAGGATATTTCCTTTGTCACCATAAGCTTCAATGTGCTCTGAAATATCCCATTGCAGATTCCAAGAAAACAGTGTAAGCAAACTGATCAATGAAAAGAACACTGTTACTCTGTGAGATGAATTCACCAATCACAAAGCAGTTTCTCAGAAAGCTTCTTTTTTGTTTTTATCTGAGGATATTTCCTTTGTCACCATAGGCTTCAATGCCCTACCAAATATCCTGTTGCAGATTCCATGAAAACAGTGTTAGCAAACTTCTCCATGAAAAGAAAGGTGTTACTCTGTGAGATGAATACACACATCACAAAGAAGTTTCTCAGAAAGCTTCTTTCTGGTTTTTATCTGAGGATATTTCCTTTTTAACCATAGGTCTCAACTCGCTCCCAAATATCACTTTGTAGATTCAACAAAAACAGAGTTAACAAACTGCTACATGAAAAGAAAGGTGTTACTCTGTGAGATGAATACACACATCATTAATAAGTTTCTCAGAAAGCATCTTTCTAGTTTTTATCTGATTATATTTCCTCTTTCATCATAAGCTTCAATGCGATCCAAAATATCCCTTCTGAGATTCCCCAAAAACAGTGCTACCAAACTGCTCCATGAAAGAATGGTGCAACTTTGTGAGATGAATTCACAAATCACAAAGTAGTTTCTCAGAAAATTTCTTTATAGTTTTTGTCTGAGGATATTTCCTTTTTCCCCATAGGCCTCAATGTACTCACGAATAATCCCTTGCATGTTCCATGAACATAGTGTTAGCAATTTGCTCAATTAAGAAAAAGGTGTAACTTAGTGAGATGAATTCACACATCAAAAAGCAGTTGCTCCGAAAGCTTCTTTATGTTTTTTGTCTGAGGATAATTCGTTTGTCACCATAGGCTTCAATGTGCTCCCAAAAATCCTGTAGCAGATTCCCCAAAAACAGTGCTACTCTACTGCTCAATGAAAAGAGTAGTGTACCTCTGTGGGATGAATTCACACATCACAAAGTAGTTTCTCAGAAGGCTTCTTTCTTGTTTTTATCTGAGGATATTTCCTTTTCTCCAAGTTCCTCTATGCACTCCAGAATTTCCCTTTGTAGATTGCACGAAAAGTGTTAGCAAACTTCTCAATGAAAGGAACGGTGTAATCTTGTGAGATGAATTCACACATCACAAAGCAGTTTCACAGAAACAATCCTTTTGGTTTTTATCTGAGGATATTTCCTTTGTCACCAGAGGCTTCACTGTACTCCAAAATAAGATATTGCAGATTCCACAAGAACAGTGTTGTCAAGCTGCTCAATGAAAACAGTGGTGTAACTTTGTAAGATGAATTCACACATCACAGAGCAGTTTCTCAGAAAGCTTCTTTCTTGTTTTTATATGAGGATATTTCTTTTTTCACTATATTCCTCAATATGCTCCTAAATATGCCTTTGCAGATTCCATGAAAACAGTGCTAGCAAACTGCTCAATGAAAATAACTGTGTAGCAATATGAGATGAATTCACAAATCACATAGCAGTTCCTCAGAAAGTTCTTTCTAGTTTTTGTCTGAGGATATTTCTTAGTAATCATAAGCTTCAATGTGTTCTGAAATATCCCCTTGCAGATTGCAAGAAAACAGTGTTAGTAAACTGTTCCATGAAAAGAAAATTGTAACTCTGTGACATGAATGCACACATCACAAAGCAGTTTCTCCGAAAGCTTCTTTTAGGTTTTTATCTGAGGACATTTTGTATGTCACCATAGGATATAATGCACTCCCAAATATCCTATTGCAGATTTCACATAAACAGTATTATCAAGCCAATCAATGAAAAGAACTGTGTAACTCTGTGAGATGAATTCACACATCACAGTGTACTTTCTCAGAAAACTTCTTTATAGATTTATTCTGAGGTTATTTCCTTTGCAGCTCAGGCTTCAAATTGATCCAAAATATGCCTTCTCAGGTTCCCCCAAAACACTGTTACCAAATTATCCATGAAAGAATCGTGAAACTCTGTGAGATGAATTAACACATCACAAAGTTGTTTCTCAGAATGCTGCTTTCTCGTTTTTATCTGAGGATATTTCCTTTTTCTCTATAGGCCTCAATGCACTCACAAATATCCCTTTGCAGATTCCACGTAAAGTGTTAGAAAACTGCTCCATGAAAAGAAAGGTGTAACTCTGTGAGATGAATTCACACTTCACAAAGAACATTCTCAGAAAGCTTCTTTCCACTTTTTGTCTGAGGATATTTCCTTTGTCACCATAGGCTTCAATGCAATTCAAAATATCCTTTCTCAGATTCCCCAAAAACAGTGCTACCAAACTGCTCCATGAAAACAGTGGTGTAACTCTGTGAGATTAATTCATACATCACAAAGCTGTTTCTCAGAAAGCTTCTTTCTAGTTTTTATCTGAGGATATTTCCTTTGTCACTATATTCCTGAATGTGCCCTGAGTATCCCATTGCAGATTAAACGAGAAAAGTGTAAGCAAACTTCTCAATGAAAAGAATGGTGTAACTCTGTGAGATGAATTTACACGTCACTAAGCAGTTTCTTAGAGAGCTTATTTTTGGTTTATCTGAGGATATTTCTTTGGTCACTATAATCATCAATGTGCTCCGAAGTATCCCACTGAAGATTCCAAGAGAACAGTGTTAGCACACTGCCGAGTGAAAAGTACATCTTAACTCTGTGAGATGAATTCACACATCATGAAGAGGTTTCTCAGAAGGCTTTTTTCTAGTTTTTATCTGAGGATAATTCCTTTTTCAAGATAGGCCTCAAGTCTCTCCAAAATATCCCTTTACAGATTCCACAAAAAGAGTGTTAGGAAACTACTCAATGAAAAGAGCATTGAAACTCTGTGAGATAAATTCAAATAAACAAAAAGTTACTCAGAAGGCTTTTTTCTAGTTTTTATCTGAGGATATTTGCTTTGTCACCATTCGCTTCAATGCAATCCAAAATATACCTTCTCAGATTCCAAAAAAGCAGTGTTACCAAGCTGCCACATGAAAAGCATAGTGTAACTCTGCGAGATTAATTCACAAATCACAAAGCAGTTTCTCAGAAAGGTTTTATCTAGTTTTGCCTGAGGATATTTCCTTTGTCACCCTAAGCTTCAATGCACTCCAAAATATGTCATTGCAGATTTAAAGAAAAGAGTGTTATTAAACTGCTCAATGAAAAGAACAGTGTAACTCTGTGAGATCAATTCACACATCATTAAGAAGTCTCTCAGAAAGCTTTTTTTTGGTTTTTATCTGAGAATATTACCTTTGTCACTATAATCTTCAATGCGCTCCAATAAATCCCTTTGCAGATTCCACAAAACAGTGTTAGCAAACTGCTCCAAGAAAGAGAACTGTAACTCTGTGAGATGAATTCACACATCAAAGAAGTTTCTCAGACAGCTTCTTTCTCGTTTTTATGTGAGGATATTTTCTTTGTCAATATAGGCTTCAATGTCATACAAAATATCCCTTCTCAGATTAACCAAAAACAGTGCTACCAAACAGCTCCATGAAAAGAAAGGTGTTACTCCTTAAGAGGAATTCACAAATCACAAAGCAGTGTCTCTGGAAGCTTCTTTCTAGTTTCTATCTGAAGATATTTCCTCTGTCACCATGAGCTTTAATACACTCCAAAATACCTCACTGCAGATTCCAAGAAAATAATGTTAGCAAACTCTTAAATGAAAAGGACAATGTAATTCTGTGAGTTCAATTCACACATTGCAAAACGGTCTCAGAAGGCATTTTTCTGTTTTTATCAGAGTATATTTTCTTTGTCACCATCGCCTTCAATGCACTCCAAATATACTGTTGCAGATTCTATGTAATGAGTGTTATTAGAGTGCTCAATGAAAAGAATGGTGTAACTCTCTGTGAGATGAATTCACATCACAAAGAACTTTCTCAGAATGATCCAATCTAGTTTTATGTGAGGATATTTCCTTTATCACCTTAGGTTTCAACGCAATCCCAAATATTCCTTGTCAGATTCCCAAAAGTAGTGCTACCAAACTGCTCCAAGAAAAGAATCGTGTAACTGTGTGAGATGAATTCACAAATCACAAAGCAGTTTCTAAGAAAGATTTTCTAGTTTTTTCTGAGGATATTTCCTTTGTCACTATAACCTTCAATACGCTCCAAATATACCATTACAGATTCCATGAAAACAGTGTTGTTAGCAAACTGCTCAGTGAAAAGAACAGTGTAACACTGTGAGATGAATTCACACATCACAAAACAGTTTCCCAGAAAGTTTATTTCTAGTTTTATCTGAGGATATTTCCTTTTCACTATAGGCTATGCTCTCCCAAATATCCTTTGCAGACTCCACGAGAACAGTGTTAGCAAACTGTTCCATGAAAAGAAAGGTGTAACTTGGTGAGATGAATTCACACATAATGAAGGAGTTACCCAGAAAGTTTCTTTCTAGTTTTTATCTGAGGACATTTCCTTTGTCAATATAGGCTTCAATGTAATCCAAAATATCCCATCTCAAATTCCCCAAAAACAGGGCTACCAAACTAATCCATGAAAAGAAAGCTGTAACTTTCTGAGATGAATTCACAAATCATGAAGCAGTTTCTCTGGAAGCTTCTTTGTACTTGTTGTCTCAGGATATTTTCTTTGTCACCATAAGCTTCAATACGCTCTGAAATATCTCATTGCAGATTCCAAGAAAATAGTGTTAGCAAACTGCCCAATGAAAAGAACAGTGTAACTCTGTGAATTCAGTTCACACATAGTGAAGCAGTCTCTCAGAAAGCTTCTTTTTGGATTTTATCTGAGGATATTTCCTTTGTCACCATAGGCTTCAATGCACTCAAATATCCTTTCAGATTCCCCGAAAACAGTATTAGCTAACTACTCAATGAAATGAACAGTGTAACTCTGTGAGATGAATTCATACATCACAAATCTGTTTCTCAGAAAGCTTATTTCAACTTTTTATCTGTGTATAATTCCTTTTTCAACATAGGCCTCAATGTCCTCCTAAATATTCCCTTGGAGATTCCACAAGAACAGTGTTAGCAAACTGCTCCATGAAAAGAAAGATATAGCTCTGTGAGATGATTTTACACATCACAAAGAACTTTCTCAGAAATCTTCTTTTTATTTTTTATCTGAGAATATTTCCTTTTTCACTATATTCCTGAATGTGTGCCCAAATATCCCATTGCAGATTAAACAAGAAAAGTGTTAGCAAAACTTCTCAATGAAAACAACAGTGTAACTCTGTGAGAAGAATTCACACATCAAAAACCAGTTTCTCAGAAAGCTTTTTTTTTGATTTTTATCTGTTTATATTTCCTTTGTCACCATAATCTTCAATGTGCTCTGATAAATCCCTTTGCAGATCCACGAAAACAGGGTTAACAAACTGCTCCAAGAAAAGAGAGCTTTAAGTGTGAGAAATGAATTCATACATCAAAAAGAAGTTTCTCAGAAAGCTTCTTTCTCGTTTTTATGTGAGGATATTTTGTCAATATAGGCTTCAATGTCATACAAAATATTCCTCCTCAGATTAACCAAAAACAGTGCTACCAAACAGCTCCATGAAAAGAAAGGTGTTATTCCTTAAGAGGAATTCACAAATCACAAAGCAGTTTCTCTGGAAGCTTCTTTCTAGTTTCTATCTGAGGATATTACCTTTGTCATCACAAGCTTTAATACACTCCAAAATACCTCACTGCAGATTCCAAGAAAATAATGTTAGTAAACTCTTCAATGAAAAGAACAGTGTAATTCTGTGAGTTCCATTCATATATTGCAAAACGGTTTCTCACAGAAAGGATTTTTCTGTTTTTATCTGAGGATATTTCTTTGTCACCATCACTTCAATGCTCTCCAAATATACTGTTGCAGATTCCATGTAATGAGGGCTATTAGAGTGCTCAATGAAAGAATGGTGTAACTCTGTGAGATGAATTCACACATCACAAAGAACTTTCCAAGAATGATCCCTTCAATTTTTTATCAGAGGACATTTCTTTATCACCATAGGTTTCAATGCAATCCAAATATTCTTGTCAGATTCCAAGCAGTGCTACAAATGGCTCCAAGAAAAGAATCGTGTAACTCTGTGAGATGAATTCACAAATCACAAAACAGTTTCTCTTTCTTTTTTTTAAATTTATTTTTCCTTATTATCATACTTTAAGTTCTAGGGTACATGTACATAACATGCAGTTTGTTACATATACTTGTGCTATGTTGCTATGCCAAGTGATCTCATTGTTCAGTTCCACCTATGAGTGAGAACATGCACGGTGTTTGGTTTTCTGTTCTTGTGATAGTTTGCTAAGAATGATGGTTTCCAGCTGCATCCATGTCCTACAAAGGACACAAACTCATCCTTTTTATGGCTGCATAGTATTCCATGGTGTATATGTGCCACATTTTCTTAATCAATCTGTCACTGATGGACATTTGGGTTGATTCAAGTCTTTGCTATTGAATAGTGCTGCAATAAACATCGTGTGCATGTGTCTTTATAGCAGCATAATTTATAATCCTTTGGGTATATACCTAGTAATGGGATGGCTGGGTCATATGGTACATCTAGTTCTAGATCCTTGAGGAATCGCCATACTGTTTTCCATAATGGTTGAACTAGTTTACAATCCACCAACAGTGTAAAAGTGTTCCTATTTCTCCACATCCTCTCAGCACCTGTTGTTTCCTGACTTTTGAATGATTGCCATTCTAACTGGTGTGAGATGGTATCTCATTGTGGTTTTGATTTGCATTTCTCTGATGGCCAGTGATGATGAGCATTTTTCATGTGTCTGTTGGCTGTATGATGTCTTCTTTTGAGAAATGTCTGTTCATATCCTTTGCCCACTTTTTGATGGGGTTGTTTGTTTTCTTGTAAATTTGTTTGAGTTCTTTGTAGGTTCTGGATATTAGCCCTTTGTCAGATGAGTAGATTGCAAAATTTTCTCCCATTCTGTAGGTTGCCTGTTCACTCTGATGGTAGTTTCTTTTTGCAGAAGCTCTTTAGTTTAATGAGATCCCATTTGTCAATTTTGGCTTTTGCTGCCGTTGCTTTTGGTGTTTTAGACATGAAGTCTTTGCCCATGCCTATGTCCTGAATGGTACTACCTAGGTTTTCCTCTAGGATTTTTATGGTATTAGGTCTAACATTTAAGTCTCTAATCCATCTTGAATTAATTTTCGTATAAGGAGTAAGGAAAGGATCCAGTTTCAGCTTTCTACTTATGGCTAGCCAATTTTCCCAGCACCATTTATTAAATAGGAATCCTTTCCCCATTTCTTGTTTCTCTCAGGTTTGTCAAAGATCAGATGGCTGTAGATGTGTGGTATTATTTCTGAGGACTCTGTTCTGTTCCATTGGTCTATATCTCTGTTTTGGTACCAGTACCATGCTGTTTTAGTTACTGTAGCCTTGTAGTATAGTTTGAAGTCAGGTAGCGTGATGCCTCCAGCTTTGTTCTTTTGACTTAGGATTGTCTTGGAGATGCAGGCTCTTTTTGGTTCCATATGAACTTTAAAGCAGTTTTTCCAATTCTGTGAAGAAACTCATTGGTAGCTTGATGGGGATGGCATTGAATCTATAAATTACCTTGGGCAGTATGGCCATTTTCACGATATTGATTCTTCCTATCCATGAGCATGGTATGTTCTTCCATTTGTTTGTGTCCTCTTTTATTTCACTGAGCAGTGGTTTGTAGTTCTCCTTGAAGAGGTCCTTTACATCCCTTGTAAGTTGGATTCCTAGGTATTTTATTCTCTTTGAAGCAATTGTGAATGGAAGTTCATTCCTGATTTGGCTCTCTGTTTGTCTGTCACTGGTGTATAAGAATGCTTGTGATTTTTGCACATTAATTTTGTATCCTGAGACTTTGCTGAAGTTGCTTATCAGCTTAAGGAGATTTTGGGCTGAGACAATGGGGTTTTCTAAATATACAATCATGTCATCTGCAAACAGGGACAATTTGACTTCTTCTTTTCCTAACTGAATCCCTTGATTTCTTTCTCTTGCCTGATTGCCTAGCCAGAACTTCCAACACTATGTTGAATAGGAGTGGTGAGAGAGGGCATCCCTATCTTATGCCAGTTTTCAAAGGAATTTTTCCAGTTTTGCCCATTCAGTATGATATTGGCTGTGGGTTTATCATAAATAGCTCTTATGATTTTGAGTACGTTCCATCAATACCGAATTTATTGAGCATTTTAGCATGAAGGGCTGTTGAATTTTGTCAAAAGCCTTTTCTGCATCTATTGAGATAATGATGTGGTTCTTGTCTTTGGTTCTGTTTATATGCTGGATTATGTTTATTGATTTGCGAATGTTGAACCAGCCTTGCATCCCAGGGATGAAGCCCACTTGATCATGGTGGATAAGCTTTTGATGTGCTGCTGAATCCGGTTTGCCAGTATTTTATTGAGGATTTTGCATCGATGTTCATCAGGGATATTGGTCTAAAATTCTCTTTTTTTTAATGTCTCTGCCAGGCTTTGGTATCAGGATGATGTTGGCCTCATAAAATGAGTTAGGGAGGATTCCCTCTTTTCTATTGATTGGAATAGTTTCAGAAGGAATGGTACCAGCTCCTCCTTGTACCTCTGGTAGAATTCAGCTGTGAATCCATCTGGTCCTGGACTTTTTTGGTTGGTAGGCTATTAATTATTGCCTCAATTTCAGAGCCTACTATTGGTCTATTCAGGATTCAACTTCTTCCTGGTTTAGTCTTGGAAAGTGTAAGTGTCAGGAAATTATCCATTTCTTCTAGATTTTCCAGTTTATTTGCGTAGAGGTGTTTATAGTATTCTCTGATGGTAGTTTGTATTTCTGTGGGGTCGGTGGTGATATCCCTTTATCATTTTATTGCATCTATTTGATTCTTCTCTCTTTTCTTCTTTATTAGTCTTGCTAGTGGTCTGTCAATTTTGTTGATCTTTTCAAAAACCAACTCCTGGATTCATTGATTTTTGGAGGGTTTTTGTGTCTCTATCTCCTTCAGTTCTGCTCTGATCTTAGTTATTTCTTGCCTTCTGCTAGCTTTTGAATGTGTTTGCTCTTGCTTCTCTAGTTCTTTAATTGTGATGTTAGGGTGTCAATTTTAGATCATTCCTGCTTTCTCTTGTGGGCATTTAGTGCTATAAATTTTCCTCTACAACATACCAGAATCTCTGGGACACATTTAAATCACAAAACAGTTTCTAAGAAAACTTTTTCTAGTTTTTTGTCTGAGGATATTTCTTTGTCACCGTAAGCTTCAATGCCCTCTGAAATATCCTACAGCAGATTCCACAAAACCAGTGTTATCAATACGCTCAATGAAAAGAATGATGTAATTCTATAAGATGAATTCACACATCACAAAGTAGTTTCCCAAAATGTTTCCTTCTAGTTTTTATCTGGGAATATTTCCTTTTTCACTATGGGCCTCAATGTGCTTCCAAATATCCCTTTGTGGATTCCATGAAAACAGTGTTAGCAAACTGCTTCTTGAAAGAAAAGTGTAGCTCTGTGAGGTGAATTCAAATTACACCAAGAATTTTCTCAGAAAGCTTCTTTCTAATTTTTCTCTGAGGATATTTCTTTTTTCACCATAGGCCTCAATGGGCTCGTGAATATCTCTTTGAAGATTACATGAAAATAGTGTTAGCAAACTGCTCCATGAAAAGAAAGGTGTAAATCTGTGAGATGCATTCACACATCATAAAGCAGTTTCTCAGAAAGATTCTAGTTTTTATCTGAGGATGTTTCCTTTCTCACCATAGGCTTCAGCTTGCTCCCAAATATCATTTTGTAGATACCATGTAAACAGTGTTATCAAGCTGCTCCATGAAAAGAAAGGTGTACCTCTGTGAGATGAATTCACACATCACAAAGTGCTTTCTCAGAAAGTTTCTTTTTAATTTTTATCTGAGGATATTTCCTTTGTCGCCGTAGACTTCAATGCTATCCACAATATCCCTTCTTCCCTTCTCATATTCCCCAAAAACAGTGCTACCTAACTGCTCCATGACAAGTATCGTGTAACTCTGTGAGATGAATTCACAAATCTCAAAGCAGTTTCTCAGAAAGCTTCTTTCTAATTTTTGTCTGAGGATATTTCCTTTGTCACTATAAGCTTCAATTTGCTTAGAAATATCCCATTGCAGATTGCAAGAAAGCAGTGTTAGCAAATTTCTCAATGAAAGAAACTGTGTAACTCTGTGAGATGAATGCAAACATCACAAATCAGCTTCTCAGAAAGCTTCTTTTTGGTTTATCTGAGGATATTTTCTTTGTCACCATAGGCTACAATGCACTACCAAATATCCTATTGCAGATTCCTCAAAAATAGTGTAATCAAATTGCTCAATGCAAAGAAAAATAACTCTTTGAGATGAATTCACACATCACAAGGTAATTTCTCAGAAAGCATCTTTGTATTTTTTATCTGAGTATATTTCCTTTTTCAATATAGCTCTGAATGCACTCCCAAATATCATTTTGCAAATTCCATGAAAACAGTGTTAGCAAACTGCTCCATGAAATGAAAATTTTAACTCTGTGAGATGAATTCACATATCACAAAGCAGTTTATCGGAAAGCTTCTTTCTAGTTTTTATCTGAGGATATTTGCTTTGTCACCATAGTCTTCAAGGCGATCCAAAATATCCCCTCTCAGAGTCCCCAGAAACAGTGCTACAATCTGATCCATGAAAAGAATCGTGTAACTCTGTGAGATGAATTCCAAATCACCAAGCAGTTTCTCAGAAAGCTTATTTCTAGTTTTTATCTGAGGATATTCCTTTTTCACCGTAGGCCTCAATGCACTCGTGAATATCCCTTTGAAGATTTCATGAAAACCGTGTTAGCAAACTGCTCTGTGAAAAGAAAGGTGTAAATCTGTGAGATGCATTCTCATATCACAAAGCAGTTTCTCAGAAATATTCTTTCTAGTTTTTATCTGAGTATCTTTCCTTTTTCGCCATAGGCTTCAACTTGCTCCCAAATATCCCGTTGTAGATACCATGGAAACAGTGTTATCAAACTGCTCCATGAAAAGAAAGGTGTACCTCTGTGAGGTGAATTTACACATCACAAAGTGCTTTCTCAGAGAGCTTCTTTTTAATTTCTGAGGATATTTCCTTTGTCACCATAGGCTTCAATGCTATCCACAATATCACTTCTCATATTCCCCAAAAACAGTGCTACTTAAGTGCTCCTTGAAAAGTACCATGTATCTCTCTGAGATGAATTCACAAATCACAAAGCAGTTTCTCAGAAAACTTCTTTATATTTTTCATCAGGAGATATTTCCTTTTTCACCCTAGGCCTCAATAGCTCACATATATCCCTTTGCAGATTCCACGAAAATAGTGTTACTAAACTTTCCCATGAAAAGGAAGGTGTAAATTTGTGAAATGAATTCACTCATCGCAAGGTAGTTTCTCTGAAAGCTTCTTTTTGGTTTTTGTCTGAGGATATTTCCATTTTCACCATAAGCTTCAATGCGCTTCCAAGTATCCTATTGTAGATTCCCCAACAACAGTGCTACAATATTGCTGCATGAAAAAAATGGTGTAAATCTGTGAAGTGAATTCACACATCACAAAGCTGTTTCACAGTAATCTTTTTACCAGTCCTTATCTGAGGATATTTCCTTTTTCACCATATTCCTCTATATGCTCCCGAATATCCTTATACAGATTCCACAAAAAATGTGTAAGCAAACTTCTCAATCAAAATAACAGTGTAAAATTGTGAGATGACTTCACACATCACAAAGCAGTTTCACAGAATGTTGTTTTTGGTTTTTGTCTGAGGATATTTCCTTTGTCATCAGAGACTTCAATGTGCTCCAAAATATCATGTTGCAGATACCTCAAAAACAGTATTATCAAACTGCTCAGTGGAAAGTACTGTGTTTTCTCTGAACGATGAATTCACACAACACAAAGCAGTTTCTCAGAAAGCTGCTTTCTAGTTTTTGTCTGAGGATATTTCCTAGTACACCTAGGCCCAATGTGCTCCCAAATATCCCTTTGCAGATTTCATGAAAACAGTGTTAGCAAAGTGCTCCATGAAAAGAAAAGGGCAACTCTGTGAGATGAATTCACATATCACAACGAACTTTCTCAGAAAGCTTCTTTCTTGTTTTTATCTGAAGACATTTCCATTGTCATCATAGGCTTCAAAGCACATCCAAATATCATATTGCAGATTCCACGCAAACTGTGTTAAAAAACTGCTGCAAGAAAAGAATCGTGTAACTCTGTTAGATGAATGCACATATGACAAAGCAGTTTCTAAGAAATCTTCTTTCTAATTTTTATGTGACAATATTTCCTTTGTCACCATAGGCTTCAATGCAATTCAATATATCAATTCTCAAGTTCCCCAAAAATAGTGCTACCAAACTGTTCTATGAAAAGAGTACTATAACTCTGTGAGATGAATTCACACTTCACAAAGCAGTTTCTCAGAAAACTTCTTTCTTGTTTATATTTTTGGATATTTTCTGTTTCTCCATAGGCCTTTATTCATTTCCAAATATCCCTTTGTATATTCTCTGAAAGGAGGGTTAGGAAAATTCTCAATGAAAAGAACGGTGTAACTGTGAGAGTTGAATTCACACATCACAAATCAGTTTCACAGAAAGCTTCTTTATGGTTTTTATCTGACTATATTTCCTTTGTCACCATTGGCTTCAATGTGCTCCCAAATGTATTATTGCAGATTCCACGAAACCAGTGTTATCAATATGCTCAATGAAAAGAATGATGTAACTCTGTAAGATGAATTCATACATCACAAAACAGTTTCTCAAAATGTTTCTTTCCAGTTTTTATCTGAGGATATTTCCTTTTTCACCATTGTGGGGAAAAAAGAGTGATCAGCCTATTACTGTGTCTATATAGAAAGAAGTAGACATAAGAGACTCCATTTTGTTCTGTATTTGAGATGTTGTTAATCTGTGACCCTACCCCCAACCTTGTCCTTGCAAGAGACATGTGCTGTGATGACTCAAGGTTTAATGGATTTTGGACTGTGCAGGATGTGTCTTTGTTAAACAAATGCCTGAAGGCAGCTTGCTGGTTAAAAGTCATCACCATTCTCTTAATTTCAACTACCCAAGGACACGTACATGGCCAAAGGTCACAGGGACCTCTGCCTAGGAAAGCTAGGTATTGTCCAAGGTTTTTCCCCATGTGATAGGCTGAAACAAGGCTGCTAAAAGTTTTATGGAGATATTTGCATATGCATCTCAAGGCACAGCATTTTCCTTTAAACTTATTCATCTCACAGAGATTTTTGTTCTTATGTCTTACTGCTGATTTCCTCCCTACAATGATCCTATTGTGCTGCCACTCCCTTATCTTTAAGATGGTAAAGATAATTATCAATAAATACTAACGGAACTCAGACTGGTGCTGGCATGGGTCCTCTGTATGCTGAGCGCCGGTCCCCTGGGCCCCGCTTTTCTTTCTCTATACTTTGTCTCTGTGTCTTATTTCTTTTCTCAAATCTCTTGTTCCACCTAACGAGAAACACCCACAGGTGTGGAGGGGCAGGCCACCCCTTCAACCATAGGCGTCAACGTGCTCCCAACTATCCCTTTGCAGATTCCACAAAAACAGTGTTAGCAAACTGCTCTATGAAGAGAAAGGTGTAAAACTGTCAGACGAATTCAAACATTACAAAGAACTTTCTCACAAAGCTTCTTTCTAGTTTTTATCTGAGGACATTTCCTTTGTCAATTTAGGCTGCAATGTGATCAAATATATCCCTCCTCAGATTCCCCAAAAACTGTGTTACCAAACTGTTCCAACTGTTCCAAGAAAAAGGATCATGTAACATTGTCAGTTGAATTAACACATCACAAAGCGGTTTCTCAGAAAGCTTCTTTCTAGTTTTGATATGAGGATATCAAAGTGCTCCAAAATATCCCATTGCAGATTAAAAGAAAACAGTGATATCAAACAGCTCAATGAAAACAACAGTGTAACACTGCAAGGTGAATTCACACATCACAAAGTAGTTTCTCAGGAACCTTCTTTCTGGTTTTTATCTGTTGATATATGGTTTTCCCTATAAGCCTCAATGGGCTCCCAAATATCCCTTTGCAGATTACACGAAAAGTGTCAGTAATCTGCGCAATGAAAAGAAAGATGTAACTGTAGGAGATGAATTCACACATTACAAAGGAGTTTCACAGAATGTTTCTTTTGGGTTTTTGTCTGAGGGTATTTCATATGTCACCAGAGGCTTCAATGCACTCTGAAATATCTTATTGCAGATTCCAAGAAAACAGTATTAGCAAACTGCTCCATGAAACTAGTGGTGTAATTCTGTGAGATGAATTCACACATCACAAAGCATTTTCTCAGAAAGCTTCTTTCTAGTTTTTATCTGAGGATATTTCCTTTTCCACCATAGGTCTCAACTCGTTCCCAAATATCACTTTGTAGATAGCATGCAAACATTGTTAGCAAACTGTTCCATGAAAAGAAAGGTGTTACTCAGTGAGATGAATACACACATCACAAAGAAGTTTCTGAGAAAACTTCTTTCTAGTTTTTATCTGTTTATATTTCTTTGTCACCATAGGCTTCAAGGTGATCCAAAATATCCCTTCTCAGATTCCCCAAAAACAGTGTAACCAAACTGCTCCATGAAAAGAATCGTGTAACTCTGTGAGATAAATTCACAAATCATAAAACAGTTTCTAAGAAAGCTTCTTTCTAGTTTTGATCTGAGGATATTTCCTTTGTCACCATAGGCTTCAATGCGATCCAAAATATCCCTTCTCAGATTCAACAAAACAGTGCTACCAAACTGCTCCATGAAAGAATCATGTAACTCTGTGAGGTGAATTAACACATCAGAAAGTGGTTTCTCAGAAAGTTTCTTTCTAGTTTTTATCTGAGGATATTTCCTTTTTCACCATAAGCTTCAAAGCACTCAAAATTTCCTTCTCAGACACCACAGAAACAGTGATGCCAAAGTGCTCCCTCAACAGAAACGTTTAACTCTATGAAAGAATGTACACATCACAAAGAAGCTTCTCAGAAAGCTTCTCTAGGTTTTACCTTAAGAGCTTTTCCTTTTCAATAGGCCTCTATGCCCACTGCAGATTCCACAAAACAGTGCTACCAAACTGTGCAAGAAAAGAAAGTTTTAATTCTGTGAGTTAAATTCACCAATCACAAAGTATTTTCTCAGGAAGCTTCTTTCCAGATTTTTCTGAGGATATTTCCTTTTCCACTATAGGCTTCAATGTGCTCTGAAATATACTTTCTTGGACACCACAAAACAGTGATGCCAGAGTGCTCCTCAACAGAAAGGTTTAGCTCTATGAAACTAATGAACATATCATAAAGGAGTTTCTCCCAAAGCGTCTATCCAGTTGTTACCTGAAGGGTTTTCTTTTTCACCTTGGGATTCCATGTGCTCCAAAATATCCCCCTGCTGATTTCACAAAAACAGTGTTAACAAACTCCTCTATAAAAATTAATGATGTAACTCTGTCAAATAAACTGACCCATCACATAGCAGTTTCTCAGGAAGCTTATTTCTAGTTTATATATGAGGATATTTCCTTTTCCACCAAAGGCTTAAATGCATTGCCAAATATCCCTTCTCAGACACCACAAAAAGAGTGATGCCAAACTGCCCCCCAACAGAAAAGTTTAAGTCTATGAGGTGAATGCACACATCATGAAGGAGTTTCTCAGAAAGCTTCTCTCCATTTTTTACCTGAAAATATTTCCTGTTTCACCATTAGACTCTATGTGCTCCCAAATATCCCTTTGCAGATTCCACAAAAACAGTGTTACCAAACTGCTCAATGAATAGAAAGGTGTAACTCTGTGAGTTGAATTCACACACCACAAAGCTGTTACTCAGAAAACTTCTTTATAGTTTAAATCTGAGAGTATTTCCTTTTTCACCATAGGCTTCAATGTGCTCCCAAATACCTCTTCTCAGATACCACAAAAACTGTGATGCTGAACTTCTCAATCAACAAAAAGGTTAAACTCTATGAGATGACGAGACACATCACAAAACCGTTTCTTGAAAAGCTTCTCTCCGGTTTTTATCTGAACTTATTTCCTTTTTCAATGTAGATCTCTAGGATCTCCCCAATGTCTCTTTGCAGAATGTATAAAAACAGTGCTACCAAACTGCTCCATAAAAACAATCATGTAACTCTGTGAGATGAATTCACAAATCATAAAGCAGTTTCTCAGAAAGATTCTTTCTAGATTTTATCTGAGGATATTTCCTTTCTCACCATAGGCTTCAATGTGATCAAAATATCCTTCTCAGATTCCCCAGAAACAGTGCTACAAAACTGTTCCATGAAAAGAATCATGTAAGTCAGAGAGATGAATTAAAACAACACAAAACAGTTTCTCAGAAAGTTTCTTTCTAGTTTTCATATGAGGATATTTACTTTTCCACCATAGGCTTCAATGTGCTCCCAAATGTCCTTTCTGAGACATCACAAAAACAGTGATGTGAAAGTGCTACCTCAAAAGAAACGGTTAGCTCTATGAGATGAATACACATATCACAAAGTGGTTTATGGAAAGCTTCTCTGCAGTGGTTACAGGGAAATTTATTTTATCAACTTAATCCTCTATGATGTCCCAAATATCCCTCTGCAGATTCCACAAAAACAGTGCTAGTGAACTGCTCCATGAAAAGAATGATGTAACTCTGTGACATAAATTGACCCATCACAAAGCAGTTTCCAGGAAGCTTCTTTCTAGTTTTTGTCCGAGGATATTTACTTTTCCACCATAAGCTGCAACATGAAAAGAATAGTGTAATTCTATGAGATGAATTAGGCATCATCCAGTGGTTTCTCAGAAAGCTTCTTTCTAGTTTTTATATGAGGATATTTCATTTGTCACCATAAGATTCAATATGCTCTGAAATATCCCAGTGCAGACTCCAAGAAAACAGTGTTATCAAATTGCTCATTGAAAAGAACAGTGTAACTCAGAGAGATGAATTCACACGTCACAAAGCAGTTTCTCAGAATGATTCTTCCTAGTTTTTAACTGAGGATATATCATTTTCCACCTTAGGCCTCAATGTGCTCCCAAATATACCTTTGCAGATTCCATGAAAACAGTCTTAGCAAACTGATACATTCCAAGAATGTAGTGTGAACAAACTGCTCAATGAAAAGAACAGTGTTACTCTGTGAGATGAATTCACACATCACAAAGAAGGTTATCGGAAAGCTTCTATTTGGTTTTTGTCTCATTATATTTCTTTTGTCACCATAGGCTACAATGCGCTCCCAAATATCCTAATGCAGATTCCACGAAAACAGTGTTATGAAACTGCTCAATGAAAACAATGGTGTAAGTCTGTGAGATGAATTCACACATCACAAAGCAGTTTCTCAGAAAGCTTCTTTCTAGTTTTTTTCTGAGGATATTTACTTTATCACCATAGGCTCCAAGGTGCTCCCTTATATCCCTTTGCAGATTCCACGAAAACAGTGTTACCAAACTGCTCCAATAAAAGAATCATGTATCTCTGTGAGGTGAATTCACACATTGCAAAGCAGTTTCTCAGCAACCTTCTTTCTAGTTTTATCTGAAAAGACGTCCTTTGTCACCATAGGTTTCAATGCAATTCAAAATATCCTTTCTCCGATTCACCAAAACAGAGCAACCAAACTGCTCCATGAAAAGATAGTTGTAACACTAAGATAAATTCACACACCACAAAGAAGTTCCTCAGAAAGCTTCCATATGTTGTCTGAGGATATTTCCTTTGTTGCCATAAGCTTTGATGTGATTCAAATATCCCTTCTCATATCTCCAAAATACTGCTACCAAAATGCTCCATGAAAAGAAAAGTGAAACTCTGGGAGATGAATTCACATATCACAAAGCAGTTTCTGAGAAAGCTTCTTTCAATTTTTGTCTGAGAATATTTCCTTTTTCACCAAAAGCTTCAATGTGCTCTGAAATAACTCATTCCAGATTCCAAAATACAGTGTGAGCAAACTGCTCAGTGAAAAGAACAGTGTAACCCAGGGAGATAAATTCACATATCACAAAGCAACTTATCAGAAAGCTTCTTTTTTCATTTTATCTCAGGATATTCCTTTGTCACTGCAGGCTTCAATACGATCCAAAATATCCCTTCTCAGATTCCCCAAACACATTGCTACCATAAAGCTACATGAAACGAATCATGTAACTCTGTGAGATGAATTAACACATGACAAAGCTGTTTCTCAGAATGCTTCTTTCTATTTTATATATGAGGATATTTCCTTTGTCACCATAAGCTACAATGTTCTCCGAAATATCCCATTGCAGATTCCAAGAAAGCAGTGTTAGCAAACTACTGAATGAAAAGAACACTGTAATTCTGGGAGATGAATTCACACATCACAAAGCATTTCACAGAAAGCTTCTTTTTGGTTTTTATCTGAGGATATTTTCTCTGTCACCATAGGCTTCAATGTGCTCCCAAATATACTGTTGCAGATTCCATGAAAACAGTGATATCAGACTACTCAATGAAAAGAACGGTGTAACCCTGTGAGATGAATTCACACATCACAAAGAACTTTCTCAGAAAGATTCCTTCTTCTTTTTATCTGAGGATATTTACTTTGTCAAGTAGGCTTCAATGTTATCAAAAATATCCCTTCTCAGATATCCCAAAAACAGTGCTACCAAACTGCTCCATGAAAAGAATCTTGTAACTCTGTGAGATGAATTTACACATCAGAAATCATTTCCTCAGAAAGATTCTTTCTAGTTTTTATATGAGGGTATTTTCTTTGTCACCTTAAGCTTCAATGCGCTCAGAAATATTCCTTTGCAGATTCCACGAAAACATTGTTAGCAAACTGCTCAATGAAAAAAAGGTGTAACTCTGTGAGATGAATTCACAAATCACCAGGCAGTTTCTCAGAAAGCTTCTTTCTAGTTTTGTCTAAGGATATTTCCATTGTCACCATAAGCTTCAATGTGCTCTGAAATATCCCATTGCAGATTCCTCGAACACAGTGTTAGCAAACTGCTCCAAGAAAAGAATCGTGTAACTCTGTGAGATGAATTCACACATCACAAAGTGGTTTCCTAGAAAGCTTCTTTCTAGTTTTTATCGGATTATGTTTCCTTTGTCACCATAGGATTCAAAGCATTTCAAAATATCCTTCTCAGATTCCCCAAAAACACTGCTACCAAAAGTGCTCCATGAAAAGAATCGTGTAAATCTGTGAGATGAATTCACAAATCACAAAGCAGTTTCTCAGAAATCTTTCTGGTTTTGTCTGAGGATATTTCCTTTGTCACCATAAGCTTCAATGCACTCTGAAATATCACATTGCAGATTCCAAGAAAACAGTGTTAGCAAACTGCTCAGAGAAATGAACAGTGTAACTCTGTGAGATGACTTCACACATCACAAAGCAGTTTCTCAGAAAGCTTCTTTTGGTTTTTATCTGAGGGTATTTCCTTTTCACTCTAGGCCTCAATGCGCTCCCAAATGTACTTTTGCAGATACCACAAAACAGTGTTAGTAAATTGCTCAATGAAAAGTATGGTGTATCTCTGTGAGATGAATTCACACATCACAAAGCAGTTTCTCAGAAAGCTTCTTTCTAGTTTTTATCTGTGGATACTTCCTTTTTCAAGATAGGCCTCAATTCGCTCCCAAATATCCCTTTGCAGATTCCATGAAAACAGTGTTAGAAAACTGCTCAATGAAAAGGGCGGTGTATCTCTGTGAGATGATTCACACGTCACAAAGGAGTTACTTAGCATGCTTCTTTATAGTTTTTATCTGAGGATTTTTCTTTATTCACCATAGGCCTCAAAGCACTCTGAAACAACCCTTTGCAGATTCCATGAAAACCATGTTAGCAAACTGCTCCATGAAAAGAAAGGTGTAACTCTGTGAGATGAATTCACACATCACAAAGAACTTTCTCAGAAAGCTTCTTTTTTATTTATATCTGAGGATATTTCCTTTGTCACCATAGTCTTCAATGCGATCCAACATATCCCTTCTCAGATTCCCAAAAACAGTGCTACCAAATTGATCCATGAAAAGAATAGTGTAACTCTGTGAGATGAATTCACACATCACAAAGTTGTTTCTCAGACAGCTTCTTTCTAGTTTTTAACTGAGGTTATTTCCTTATTCACCATATACCTCAATGCGCTCTGGAATATCTCATCCCAGATTCCACGAAAAAAGTGTTAGCAAACTTCTTAATGAAAGAACGGTGTAATTCTATGAGATGAATTCACACATCACAAAGAACTTTCTCAGAAAACTTCTTCCTAGATTTTATCTGAAAATAGTTCCTTTATCACCACAGGCTTCAATGCGGTGTGAAATATCACTTCTCTGATTCCCCAAGAACAGTGCTACCAAACTGCTCCATGAAAAGAATCATGTAATTCTGTAAGATTAATTCACAAATCACAAAGTAACATCTCAGAAAGTTTCTTTCTAGTTTTTTTTTCTGAGGATATTCCCTTTTTCATCATTTGCCTCAATGCGCTCATGAACAGACCTCTGCAGATTGCACGAAAATAGTGTTAGCAAACTGCTTCAAGAAATGTGTAAATCTGTGAGATAAATTCTCACATCACAAAGCAGTTTCTCAGAATGCTTCTTTTTGGTTGTAGGCTGAGGATATTTAATTTGTCACCATAGGCTTCAATGTGCTCCCAAATATCCGATTGCAGATTCCACAACACTAGTGTTATCAAACTGCTCAATGAAAACAACAGTGTAACTTTGTGAGATGAATTCACAGAAATTTTCTTTCTTAGAAAGCCTCTTTCTAGTTTTTTATCTGAGGATATTTCCTTTGTCACCACGTGCTTCAATGCAGTTTGAAATATCCTTCTCAGATTCCCCAAATACAGTGCTACCAAACTGCTCCATGAAAAGAAAGGTGTAACTCTGTGAGATGAATTCACATCACAGAGAAGTTTCTCTGAAAGCTTCTTTCTAGTTTTTGTCTGGGGATATTTCCTTAGTAAACATTGGCTTCAATGCAATTCAAAATATCCCTTCATGATTAAAAAAAAAAAAAAAAAAAAAAAAAAACAGCGCTACCAAACTGCTCAATGAAAAGAATCTTAAACTCTGTGAGATGAATTAACACACCACAAAACATTTCCTCAGAATGCTTCTTTCTAGTGTCTATATGAGGATATTTCCTTTGTCACCATAAGCTTCAATGCTCTCTGAAATATCCCATTGTAGATTTCAAGAAAACGGTGTTAGCAAACTGCTCAATAAAAATAACCGTGTTACTTACTCTGTGAGATGAATTCTCACAACACAAAACAGGTGCTCAGAAACTTTCTTTCTAGTTTTTATCTGAGGATATTTCCTTTTTCATTATATGCCTCAATGCACTCCCAAATATCCCTTTGCAGATTCCATGAAAACAGTGTTAGCAATCTTCTCCATGAAAAAGAAAGATGTAACTCTGTGAGATGAATTCACACATCACAAAGAACTTTCTCAGAAACATTCTAGTTTTTATCTGAAGATATTTCCTTTATCACCATATCCTTCAATGTGATCCAAAGTATCCCTCCGAGAGTAACCAAAAACAGTGAAACCAAACTGATCCATGAAAGAATCATGTAACTCTGTGAGATGAATTAACCAATGATATAGCAGTTTCTCAGAAAACTTCTTTCTCGTTTTTATCTGAGGATATTTCCTTTTTCACCATAGGCCTCAATGCACTCCCAAATATCCCTTTGCAGATTACATGAAAAGATTGACAACAAACTGCTCCATGAATAGAAAGGCGTAACCTTTTGAGTTGAATTCACACATCACAAGGAAGTTTCTCAGAAAGCTTTCTAGTTTTATCTGAGGATAATTCCTTTGTCACGATAGGCTTCAGTACAATCCAAATTATCCCTTCTCAGATCCCCAAAAGCAGTGCTACCAAACTGCTACATGAAAAGAATGGTGTAATTCTGTGGGATGAATTCACACATCACAAAGCAGTTTCTCAGAAAGCTTCTTTCTAGTTTTTATCTGAGGATATTTTCTTCTTCACCATAGAGCTCAATGCACTCCCAAATATCCCTCTGCAGATTCCATGAAAACAGTGATAGCAAAGTGCTCCAAGAAAAGAAAGGTGTAACTCTGTGACATGAATTAACACATCACAAAGCAGTTTCTCAGAAAGCTTCTTTCCAGTTTTTATATGAGGATATTCCCTTTGTCTCCATAGGCTTCAATGTAATCCAAATTTTCCCTTCTCAGACTCCCCAAAAACACTGCTAGTAAACTGATCCATGAAAATTATCATGTAACTCTGTGGGATGAATGAACACATCAAAAAGTGGTTTCTCAGAAAGCTTCTTTCTAGTTTTTATATGATATTATTTAATTTGTCACCATAAGCATGAATGCACTCCAAAATATGCCATTGCAGACTCCAAGAAAACAGTGTTGGCAATCTGCTCAATGAAAAGAACAGTGTAACTCTGTGAGATGAATTCACACCTCACAAAGGAGTCTCTCAGAAAGCTTCTTTCTAGTTTTTATCTAAGGATGTTTCCTTTTTTACTATGGGTCTCTGCACTCCCAAATATCCCTTTGCAGATTCCACGAAAATGGTGTTAGCAAATTGCTCCATAAAAAGAAAGGTGTAAATCTGTGAGATTAATTCAAACTTCTCAAAGAACTTTCTCAGAAAGCCTCTTTATAGTTTTTAACTGAGGTAATTAACTTTGACAACACAGACTTCAATGTGATCCAAAATATCTCTTGACAGATTCCCCAAGAATAGTGCTACCAAACTGAACCATGAAACGAATCATGAAACTCTTTGAGATGAATTAACACATCACAATGCTATTTCACAGAGAACTTCTTTCTAGTTTTATCTGAGGATATTTCCTTTGTCACCATAAGCTTACATGCACTTCAAAATATCCCACTGCAGATTCCATGAAAACAGTGTTAGGAAACTGTTCAATGAAAAGAACAGTGTGTCTCTGTAAGATGAATTCACACAACACAAATAAATTTCTCAGAAAGCTTCTTTCTAGTTTTTATTGGAGTTTATTTCCATTTTCACCATAGGCCTCAATGCGCTCCCAAATATCCCTTCGCAGATTCCATTAAAAGAGTGTTAGGAAACTGCTCCATGAAAAGAATTGTGTACTTCTGTGAGATGAATTAACACATAACCAAAAACTTTCTCAGAAAACTTCTTTCTGTTTTTTAAAGGAGGATGTTTCATTTGTCACCATACTCTTTGATGCGATCCGAAATATCCCTTCTCAGATCCCCCAAAAACAGTGCTACCAAACTGATCCATGAAAAGAATCGTGTAACTGTGTGAGATGAATTCACACATCACAAAGCAGTTTCTCAGAAAGCTTCTTTCCAGTTTTAATCTGAGGATATTTAGTTTTTCACCGTAGGCCTCAATGGGCTCCCAAATATCCCTTACAGATTCCACGAAAAGAGTGCTAGCAAACGGCTCCATGAAAAGAAAGGTGTAACTCTATGAGATGAATTCACACATCACAAAGAAATTTCTGAGAATGCTTCTTTCTAGTTTTTATCTGAGGGTATTTCCTTTGCCAACATAGGCTTCAATGCAATCTCAAATATCCCTTCTCAGATTCCCGAAAAACAGTTTTACCAAACTGCTCCATGAAAAGAATCATGCAACTCTGTGAGATGAATTCACACATCACAAAGCAGTTTCTCAGGAAGCTTCTTTCTAGTTTTTATCTGAGGATATTTCCTATTTCACCATAGGGCTCAATGTGCTCCCAAATATCCCTTTGCAGATTCCATGAAAATAGTGTTAGCAAACTGCTCAGTGAAAACAGCAGTGTTACATTGTGGGATGAATTCACACATCACAAAGCAATTTCTCAGAAAACTTCTTTCCAGTTTTTAACTGACGATATGTAGTTTTTCACCGTAGGCCTTAATGCACTCCCAAATATCCCTTTACAGATTCCACACAAGCAGTGTTAGCAAACGGCTCCATGAAAAGGAGGTGTAACTCTGTGGGATGAATTCACTCATCACAAAGAGCTTTCTCAGAACACTGCTTTCTAGTTTTCATCTGAGGGTATTTCCTTTGTCAACATAGACTTGACTGTGATCCGAAATATCCCTTCTCAGATTCCCAACAAACAGTTTTACCAACCTACTCCATGAAAAGAATCGTGCAACTCTGTGAGATGAATTAACACATCACAAAGCAGTTTCTCATAAAGCTGTCTTCTAATTTTTATCTGAGGATATTTCCTTTTTTACTATAGGCCTCAATGCTCTCCCAGATATCCCTCTGCAGATTCCACAAAAACAGTGTTAACAAACTGCTCAATGAAAAGAACAGTGTAACTCTGTAAAATGAATTCACACATCACAAAGCAGTTTCTAAGAAAGCTTCTTTGTTGTGTTTATCTGAGGATAATTCGTTTTTCACCATAGGCCTCAATGCAACCCCAAATATCCCCTTGCAGATTACACAAAAACAGTGTTAGCAAACTGCTCCATCAAAAGAAAGGTGTAAATCTTTGAGAGGAATTCACACATCACAAATAACTTTCTCAGAAAACTTCTTTCCAGTTTTTATCTGAGGAGTTTTCCTTTTTCACCATAGGCCTCAGTGCACGCCACAATATTCTCTTGCAGGTTCCAGGAAAACAGTGTTAGCAAACCGCTCCATGGAAAAGAAGGTGTAACGATATGAGTTCACACATCACATAGCAGTTTCTCAGAAAGCTGCTTTTTGTTTTTTGGCTGAGGATATTTCCTTGGTCACCATAGGCTTCAATACGTTCCCAAATATCTTATTGCAGATTCCACGAAAACAGTTTTACCAAACTGCTCCAAGAAAAGAATGATGCTACTCTGTAAGATGAATACACACATCTCATAGCAGTTTCTCAGAAAGCTTCTTTCTATTTTTTATCTGAGGATATTTCCTTTAGCACCACAGGCTTCAATGTGATCCAAAATATCCCTTCTCAGATTCCCCAATATCAGTACTAACAAACTGCTCCATGAAAGGAAATTGTAAGTCTCTGAGATGAATTCACAAATTGGAAAGCAATTTGTCAGAAACTTCTTTCTAGTTGTTGACTGTGGATATTTCCTTTGTCAACATAAGTTTCAGTGCACTCCGAAATATCCCATTGAAGATTTCAGGAAAACAGAGTTAGCAAGCTACTCAATGAAAAGGACAGTGTAACTCTGTGGGACAAATTGACACATTACAAAGCAGTTTCTCAGAAAGCCTCTATTCTGTTTTTATCTGAGCATATTTCCTTTGTCCGCTTGGGCTTCAATGCGCTCCCAAATATCCTATTGCAGATTCCACAAAAACTGTTTAAGCCGACTTGTCACTGAAAAGAACAGTGTAACTCTGTGAGATGAATTCACACATCACATAGAAGTTTCTCAGAATGCTTCTTCCTAGTTTTTATCTGAGGATATTTCCTTTGTCATCATGGGCTTCAATGTGATTCAAAGTATCCCTGCTAATATTATACAAAAACAGTACTAGCAATCTGATCCATGGAAAAGAATGGGTAACACTGTGAGATGAATTAATACATCTCAAAAAAATTTCTCAGAAAGCTTCTTTCTAGTATTTAGATTAGGATATTTCTTTTTTTTTCTTTTTCTTCTTGCTTTGTTCAGTACTGTATACCCCAAACCTAGTCCAGTGCTACAAGTAGCATTTTATTTATTAATGCTTTTATTTTTTATTATACTTTAAGTTCTAGGGTACATGTGCACAACGTGGAGGTTTTTTACATATGTATTCATGTGTCATGTTGGTATGCTGCACCCATCAACTTGTCAGCACCCTTCAACTTGTCATTTATTTCAGGTTTAACTCCCAATGTCATCCCTCCCCCCACTTCCCATAATAGGCCCCGGTGTGTGATGTTCCCTTCCCATGTCCAAGTGATCTCAATTTCCAATTCCCACCTATGCGTGAGAACATGTGGTGTTTGGTTTTCAGTTCTTTTGATAGTTTGCTGAGAATGATGGTTTCCAGCTGCATCCATGTCCCTACAAACGACACAAACTCATCCTTTTTTATGGATGTATAGCATTCTATGGTGTATATGTGCCACATTTTCTTAATCCAGTCTGTCACTGATGGACATTTGGGTTGGTTCCAAGTCTTTGCTATTGTGAATTGTGCCACAATAAACATACTTGTGCATATGTCTTTACCGCAGTATGATTTATAATCCTTTCAGAATATCCCCAGTAATGGGATGGCTGGGTCATATGATATTTCTAGTTCTAGATTCTTGAGGAATCGCCATACTCTTTTCCACAATGATTGAACTAGTTTACATTCCCAACAGTGTAAAAGTGTTCCTATTTTTCTACATCTTCTCCAGCACCTGTTGTTTCCTGACTTTTTAATTATTGCCATTCTAATTGGTGTGAGATGGTATCTCATTGTGGTTTTGATTTGCATTTCTCTGATGGCCAGTGATGATGAGCATTCTTTCATGTGTCTTTTGGCTGTATGAATGTCTTCTTTTGAGAAGTGTCTGTTCATATCCTTTGTCCACTTTTTGATGGGGTTGTCTTTTTCTTGTAAATTTGTTTGAGTTCTTTGTAGGTTCTGGATATTAGCCCTTTGTCAGATGAGTAGATTGCAAAAACTTTCTCCCAAATTGTAGGTTGCCTGTTCACTCTGATGGTAGTTTCTTTTGCTGTGCAGAAGCTCTTTAGATTAATTAGATCCCATTTGTCAATTTTGGCTTTTGTTCCCTTTGCTTTTGGTGTTTTAGACATGAAGACCTTGCCCATGCCTATGTCCTGAATGGTATTATCTAGGTTTTCTTCTAGGCTTTTTATGGTATTAGGTCTAACATTTAAGTCTCTAATCCATCTTGAATTAATTTTTGTATAAGAAGTAAGGAAAGGATCCAGTTTCAGCTCTCTGCTTATGGCTAGCCAATATTCCCAGCACCATTGATTAAATAGGGAATCCTTTCCCCATTTCTTGTTTTTGTCAGGTGTGTCAAAGATCAGATGACTGTAGGTGTGTGGTATTATTTTGCATGCTGTATTCTACTCCATTGGCCTATATCTCTATTTTTGTGCCAGGACCATGATGTTTTGGTTACTGTAGCCTTGTAGTATAGTTTGAAGTCAGGTAGTGTGATGCTTCCAGCTTTGTTCTTTTGATGTAGGATTGGCTTGGCAATATAGGCTCTTTTTTGGTTCCATATGAACTTTAAAGCAGTTTTTTGCAATTTGGATGAAGAAAGTTATAGGTAGCTTGATGGGGATGGCATTGAATCTATAAATGACCTTGGACAGTATGGCCATTTTCACAATATTGATTCTTCCTATCCATGAGCAGGGTATGTTCTTCCATTTCCTTGTGTCCTCTTTTACTTCACTGAACAGTCACCATAAGCTTCAATTCACTCCAATATATCCCATTGTGGATTCCAAGAAAAGTGTTACCAAACTGCTCCATGAAAAGAATCATGTAACACTGTGAGATGAATTCACAAACCACGAAGTAGTTTCTCAGAAAGCTTCTTTCTAGTTTTGGTTTGAGGATATTTCCTTTATCATAGTAGACCTCAATGCGCTCGCGAATATCCCTTTGCAGATTCCACGAAAATAGTGTTAGCAAACTGTTCCATGAAAAGAAAGGTGTAAATATCTGAGATGAATTCACACATCAGTCAGCAGTTTCTCAGAGTTTCTTTTTGGTTATTGTCTGAGGATATGTACTTTTTCATCATAGGCTTCAATGCACTCCTAATTATCCTATTGCAAATTCCCCAAAAACAGTGCTACCAAAGTGATGCATGATAAGAACCATGTAACTCTGTGGGATGAATTAAGACATCACAAAGCAGTTTCTTAGAATACTACTTTCTCGTTTTTATATGAGGATATTTCCTTTGTCACCCTAAGCTTCAATGCACTCTGAAATATCTGATCCAATTGCAGATTAAAAGGAGACAGTGTTTGCAAAGTGCTCAATGAAAACAACATTGTAACTCTCTGAGATGAATTCTCAGTTTCTCAGAAAGCTTGTCTCTAGTTTTTATCTGAGGATAGCAGTTTCTCAGAAAGCTTGTTTCTAGTTTTTATCTGAGGATATTTCCTTTGTCACTGTAGGCTTCAATGCAATTCCAAATATCCCTTCTCAAATTCCCCAAAACCAGTGTTAATAAACATCTTCATAAAAAATGTGGTGTAACACTATGAGATGAATTCTCACATCACAAAACCGTTTCTCAGACAGCTTCTTTCTACTTTTTATCTGAGGATAATTCCTTTTTCACCATATTCCTCAATGAGCTCCCAAATATCCCTTTGCAGATCCATGAAAAGTGTTTTAGCAAACTGCTCCAAGAAAGAATTGTGATACTCTTTGAGAGGAATGCACACATCAAAAATCAGTTTCTCAGAAAGCCTCTATCTAGTTTTTATCTGTGAGTATTCCCTTTGTCACCATAGGCTTCAATGTGATCCAAAATATCCCTTCTCAGATTCCTCAAAAACAGTGCTACCAAGCTGTTCCATGAAAAGAATTGTGTAAATCCGTGAGATGAATTCACAAGTCAGAAAGTAGTTTCATAGAAATCTTCTTTCTAGTTTTTGTCTGAAGATATTTGCTTTTTCGCTACAGGCATCACTGAGCTCGTGAATATCCCTTTTCAGATTCCCCAAAAGTAGTGATAGCAAACTATTCCTTGAAAAGAATGGTGTAAATCTGTGAGATGAACTCATACATCACAAAGCAGTTTCTAAGAATGCTTCTTTTGGTTTTATCTGTGGATATTTCCTTTGCCACCATAGGCTTTAATGTGCTCCCAAATATCCTATTTGAGATTCCACAAAAACAGTTTTACCAAACTGCTCCAAGAAAAGAATCATGCTACTCTGTGAGATGAATACATA
>JAKFHT010000753.1:0-49185 GCA_023783455.1 Erythrocebus patas | reverse complement strand
GTGATATGAATTAACAGAACACAAAGCAGTTTCTCAGAAAGCTTCTTTCCAGTTTTTAACGGAAGATATTTTTTTTCACCATAGCCCTCTATGGGCTTCCAAATATCACTTTGCCAATTCCACAAGAACAGTCTTAGAGAAAGGCTTCTTGAGGAAAGCTGTAACTCTGTGAGATGAATTAACAGAACACAAAGCAGTTTCTCAGAAAGCTTCTTTCCAGTTTTTAACGGAAGATATTTCCTTTTCACCATAGCCCTCTATGGGCTTCCAAATATCACTTTGCCAATTCCACAAGAACAGCCTTAGCGAAAGGCTTCTTGAAGGAAAGATGTAAATCTGTGAGATGAATTAACAGAACACAAAGCAGTTTCTCAGAAAGCTTCTTTCCAGTTTTTAACGGAAGATATTTCCTTTTTCACCATAGCCCCTATGGTCTTCCAAATATCACTTTGCAAATTCCACAAGAACAGTCTTAGCGAAAGGCTTCTTGAGGGAAAGCTGTAACTCTGTGAGATGAATTAACAGAACACAAAGCAGTTTCTCAGAAAGCTTCTTTCCAGTTTTTAACGGAAGATATTTTTTTCACCATAGCCCTCTATGGGCTTCCAAATATCACTTTGCCAATTCCACAACAACAGCCTTAGCGAAAGGCTTCTTGAAGGAAAGATGTAACTCTGTGAGATGAATTAACAGAACACAAAGCAGTTTCTCAGAAAGCTTCTTTCCAGTTTTTAACTGAAGATGTTTCCTTTTTCACCATAGCCCTCTGGGCTTCCAAATATCACTTTGCCAATTCCACAAGAACAGTCTTAGCGAAAGGCTTCTTGAAGGAAAGATGTAACTCTGTGAGATGAATTAACAGAACACAAAGCAGTTTCTCAGAAAGCTTCTTTCCAGTTTTTAACGAAGATATTTCCTTTTTCACCATAGCCCTCTAGGGCTTCCAAATATCACTTTGCCAATTCCACAAGAACAGCCTTAGCGAAAGGCTTCTTGAAGGAAAGATGTAACTCTGTGAGATGAATTAACAGAACACAAAGCAGTTTCTCAGAAAGCTTCTTTCCAGTTTTAACGGAAGATATTTCCTTTTTCACCATAGCCCCTATTGGCTTCCAAATATCACTTTGCCAATTCCACAAGAACAGTCTTAGCGAAAGGCTTCTTGAAGGAAAGATGTAACTCTGTGAGATGAATTAACAGAACACAAAGCACTTTCTCAGAAAGCTTCTTTCCAGTTTTTAACGGAAGATATTTCCTTTTTCACCATAGCCCTCTAAGGGCTTCCAAATATCACTTTGCAAATTCCACAAGAACAGTCTTAGAGAAAGGCTTCTTGAGGGGAAAGCTGTAACTCTGTGAGATGAATTAACAGAACACAAAGCAGTTTCTCAGAAAGCTTCTTTGCAGTTTTAACGGAAGATATTTCCTTTTTCACCATAGCCCTCTATGGGCTTCCAAATATCACTTTGCCAATTCCACAAGAACAGCCTTAGCGAAAGGCTTCTTGAAGGGAAAGATGTAACTCTGTGAGATGAATTAACAGAACACAAAGCAGTTTCTCAGAAAGCTTCTTTCCAGTTTTTAACGGAAGATATTTCCTTTTTCACCATAGCCCTCTATGGGCTTCCAAATATCACTTTGCCAATTCCACAAGAACAGCCTTAGCGAAAGGTTTCTTGAAGGAAAGATGTAACTCTGTGAGATGAATTAACAGAACACAAAGCAGTTTCTCAGAAAGCTTTTTCCAGTTTTTAACCTAAGATATTTCCTTTTCACCATAGCCCTCTAGGGCTTCCAAATATCACTTGCCAATCCCACAAGAACAGTCTTAGAGAATGGCTTCTTGAGGGAAAGCTGTAACTCTGTGAGATGAATTTACAGAACACAAAGCAGTTTCTCAGAAAGCTTCTTTCAGTTTTAACGAAGATATTTCCTTTTTCACCATAGCCCTCTATGGGCTTCCAAATATCACTTTGCCAATTCCACAAGAACAGCCTTAGAGAAAGGCTTCTTGAAGGGAAAGGTGTAACTCTGTGAGATGAATTAACAGAACACAAAGCAGTTTCTCAGAAAGCTTCTTTGCAGTTTTAACGGAAGATATTTCTTTTTCACCATAGCCCTCTTTGGGCTTCCAAATATCACTATGCAAATTCCACAAAAGAGTCTTAGAGAAAGGCTTCTTGAGGAAAGCTGTAACTCTGTGAGATGAATTAGCAAAACACAAAGCACTTTCTCATAAAGCTTCTTTCCAGTTTTTAACGGAAGATATTTCCTTTTCACCATAGCCCTCTAAGGGCTTCCAAATATCACTTTGCCAATTCCACAAGAACATTATTAGAGAAAGGCTTCTTGAAGGGAAAGATATAACGTTGTGAGATGAATTAACAGAACACAAAGCACTTTCTCAGAGAGCTTCTTTCCAGTTTTTAACGGAAGATATTTCCTTTTTCACCATAGCCCTCTATGGGCTTCCAAATATCACTTTGCCATTTCCACAAGAACAGCGTTAGCGAAAGGCTTCTTGAAGGGAAAGATGTAAATCTGTGATATGAATTAACAGAACACAAAGCAGTTTCTCAGAAAGCTTCTTTCCAGTTTTTAACGGAAGATATTTCATTTTTCACTACAGCCCCCTATGGGCTTCCAAATATCTCTTTGCAAATTCCACAAGAACAGTCTTAGCGAAAGGCTTCTTGAGGGGAAAGCTGTAACTCTGTGAGATGAATTTACAGAACACAAAGCAGTTTCTCAGAAATCTTCTTTCCAGTTTTTAACGGAAGAGATTTCGTTTTTCACCAAAGCCCTCTATGGGCTTCCAAATATCACTTTGCCAATTCCACAACAACAGCCTTAGCGAAAGGCTTCTTGAAGGGAAAGATGTAACTCTGTGAGATGAATTAACAGAACACAAAGCAGTTTCTCAGAAAGCTTCTTTCCAGTTTTTAACTGAAGATGTTTCCTTTTTCACCATATCCCTCTAAGGGCTTCCAAATATCAGTTTGCCACTTCCACAAGAACAGTTTTAGCGAAAGGCTTCTTGAAGGGAAAGATGTCACTGTGTGAAATGAATTAACAGAACACAAAGCAGTTTCTCAGAAAGCTTCTTTGCAGTTTTTAACGGAAGATATTTCCTTTTCACCATAGCCGTCTATTGGCTTCCAAATATCACTTTGCCAATTCCACTAGAAAAGTCTTAGCGAAAGGCTTCTTGAAGAAAAAGATGTAACTCCGTAAGGTGAAATAACAGAACACAAAGCAGTTTCTCAGAAAGCTTCTTTCCAGTTTTTAACGGAAGATATTTCCTTTTTCACCATAGCCCTCTATGGGCTTCCAAATATCACTTTGCCAATTCCTCAAGAACAGTCTTAGCGAAAGGCTTCTTGAAGGGAAAGATATAACTCTGTGAGATGAATTAACAGAACACAAAGCAGTTTCTCAGAAAGCTTCTTTCCAGTTTTTAACGAAGATATTTCCTTTTCACCATAGCCCTCTATGGGCTTCCAAATATCACTTTGCCAATTCCACAAGAACAGCCTTAGCGAAAGGTTTCTTGAAGGAAAGATGTAACACTGTGAGATGAATTAACAGAACACAAAGCAGTTTCTCAGAAGCTTCTTTCCAGTTTTTAACGGAAGATATTTCCTTTTCACCATAGCCCTCTCAGGGCTTCCAAATATCACTTTGCCAATTCCACAAGAACATCCTTAGCGAAAGGCTTCTTGAAGGAAAGATGTAACTCTGTGAGATGAATTAACAGAACACAAAGCAGTTTCTCAGAAAGCTTTTTCCAGTTTTTAACCTAAGATATTTCCTTTTCACCATAGCCCTCTCTGGGCTTCCAAATATCATGTTGCCAATCCCACAAGAACAGTCTTAGCGAAAGGCTTCTTGAGGAAAGCTGTAACCCTGTGCGATGAATTTACAGAACACAAAGCAGTTTCTCAGAAAGCTTCTTTCAGTTTTAACGAAGATATTTCCTTTTCACCATAGCCCTCTACGGGCTTCCAAATATCACTTTGCCAATTCCACAAGAACAGCCTTAGCGAAAGGCTTCTTGAAGGGAAAGGTGTAAGTCTGTGAGATGAATTAACAGAACACAAAGCAGTTTCTCAGAAAGCTCCTTTGCAGTTTTTAACGGAAGATATTTCCTTTTTCACCATAGCCCTCAATAGGCTTCCAATTATTACTTTGCCAATTCCACAAAAAGAGTATTAGAGAAAGGCTTCTTGAGGGGAAAGCTGGAACTCTGTGAGATGAATTAGCAAAACACAAAGCACTTTCTCATAAAGCTTCTTTCCAGTTTTTAACGGAAGATATTTCCTTTTTCACCATAGCCCTCAATAGGCTTCCAATTATTACTTTGCCAATTCCACAAGAACATTATTAGAGAAAGGCTTCTTGAAGGGAAAGATATAACGTTGTGAGATGAATTAACAGAACACAAAGCACTTTCTCAGAGAGCTTCTTTCCAGTTTTTAACGGAAGATATTTCCTTTTTCACCATAGCCCTCTATGGGCTTCCAAATATCACTTTGCCATTTCCACAAGAACAGCCTTAGCGAAAGGCTTCTTGAAGGGAAAGATGTAAATCTGTGATATGAATTAACAGAACACAAAGCAGTTTCTCAGAAAGCTTCTTTCCAGTTTTTAACGTAAGATATTTCATTTTTCACTACAGCCCCCTATGGGCTTCCAAATATCTCTTTGCAAATTCCACAAGAACAGTCTTAGCGAAAGGCTTCTTGAGGAAAGCTGTAACTCTGTGAGATGAATTTACAGAACACAAAGCAGTTTCTCAGAAATCTTCTTTCCAGTTTTTAACGGAAGAGATTTCGTTTTTCACCAAAGCCCTCTATGGGCTTCCAAATATCACTTTGCCAATTCCACAACAACAGCCTTAGCGAAAGGCTTCTTGAAGGGAAAGATGTAACTCTGTGAGATGAATTAACAGAACACAAAGCAGTTTCTCAGAAAGCTTCTTTCCAGTTTTTAACTGAAGATGTTTCCTTTTTCACCATATCCCTCTAAGGGCTTCCAAATATCAGTTTGCCACTTCCACAAGAAGAGTTTTAGCGAAAGGCTTCTTGAAGGGAAAGATGTCACTGTGTGAAATGAATTAACAGAACACAAAGCAGTTTCTCAGAAAGCTTCTTTCAGTTTTAACGAAGATATTTCCTTTTTCACCATAGCCCTCTACGGGCTTCCAAATATCACTTTGCCAATTCCACAAGAACCGCCTTAGCGAAAGGCTTCTTGAAGGGAAAGGTGTAAGTCTGTGAGATGAATTAACAGAACACAAAGCAGTTTCTCAGAAAGCTCCTTTGCAGTTTTTAACGGAAGATATTTTCTTTTTCACCGTAGCCCTCTTTGGGCTTCCAAATATCACTATGCAAATTCCACAAAAGAGTCTTAGAGAAAGGCTTCTTGAGGGAAAGCTGGAACTCTGTGAGATGAATTAACAGAACACAAAGCACTTTCTCAGAAAGCTTCTTTCCAGTTTTTAACGGAAGATATTTCCTTTTCACCATAGCCCTCTAAGGGCTTCCAAATATCACTATGCAAATTCCACAAGAACAGTCTTAGAGAAAGGCTTCTTGAGGGAAAGATGTAACTCTGTGAGATGAATTAACAGAACACAAAGCAGTTTCTCAGAAAGCTTCTTTCCAGTTTTTAACTGAAGATATTTCCTTTTCACCATAGCCCTCTATAGGCTTCCAAATATCACTTTGCCAATTCCACAAGAACCGCCTTAGCGAAAGGCTTCTTGAAGGAAAGATGTAACTCTGTGAGATGAATTAACAGAACACAAAGCAGTTTCTCAGAAAGCTTCTTTCCAGTTTTTAACGGAAGATATTTCCTTTTCACCATAGCCCTCTATGGGCTTCCAAATATCACTTTGCCAATTCCACAAGAACAGCCTTAGCGAAAGGCTTCTTGAAGGAAAGATGTAACTCTGTGATGAATTAACAGAACACAAAGCAGTTTCTCAGAAAGCTTTTTCCAGTTTTTAACCTAAGATATTTCCTTTTCACCATAGCCTCTCTGGGCTTCCAAATATCACTTTGCCAATCCCACAAGAACAGTCTTAGAGAATGGCTTCTTGAGGAAAGCTGTAACTCTGTGATGAATTAACAGAACACAAAGCAGTTTCTCAGAAAGCTTCTTTCAGTTTTAACGTAAGATATTTCCTTTTCACCATAGCCCTCTCGGGCTTCCAAATATCACTTTGCCAATCCCACAAGAACAGTCTTAGAAAGGCTTCTTGAAGGAAAGCTGTAACCCTGTGAGATGAATTAACAGAACACAAAGCAGTTTCTCAGAAAGCTTCTTTCAGTTTTAACGGAAGATATTTTCTTTTTCACCATAGCCCTCTACGGGCTTCCAAATATCACTTTGCCAATTCCACAAGAACCGCCTTAGCGAAAGGCTTCTTGAAGGGAAAGGTGTAACTCTGTGAGATGAATTAACAGAACACAAAGCAGTTTCTCAGAAAGCTCCTTTGCAGTTTTTAACGGAAGATATTTCCTTTTCACCATAGCCCTCTTTGGGCTTCCAAATATCACTATGCAAATTCCACAAAAGAGTCTTAGAGAAAGGCTTCTTGAGGGAAAGCTGAACTCTGTGAGATGAATTAGCAAAACACAAAGCACTTTCTCAGAAAGCTTCTTTCCAGTTTTTAACGGAAGATATTTCCTTTTCACCATAGCCCTCAATAGGCTTCCAATTATTACTTTGCCAATTCCACAAGAACAGTCTTAGAAAGGCTTCTTGAAGGAAAGATATAACGTTGTGAGATGAATTAACAGAACACAAAGCACTTTCTCAGAGAGCTTCTTTCCAGTTTTTAACGGAAGATATTTCTTTTTCACCATAGCCCTCTAGGCTTCCAAATATCACTTTGCCATTTCCACAAGAACAGTCTTAGCGAAAGGCTTCTTGAAGGAAAGATGTAAATCTGTGATATGAATTAACAGAACACAAAGCAGTTTCTCAGAAAGCTTCTTTCCAGTTTTTAACGGAAGATATTTCATTTTCACTACAGCCCCCTATGGGCTTCCAAATATCTCTTTGCAAATTCCACAAGAACAGTCTTAGCGAAAGGCTTCTTGAGGGGAAAGCTGTAACTCTGTGAGATGAATTTACAGAACACAAAGCAGTTTCTCAGAAATCTTCTTTCCAGTTTTTAACGGAAGAGATTTCGTTTTTCACCAAAGCCCTCTATGGGCTTCCAAATATCACTTTGCCAATTCCACAACAACAGCCTTAGCGAAAGGCTTCTTGAAGGGAAAGATGTAACTCTGTGAGATGAATTAACAGAACACAAAGCAGTTTCTCAGAAAGCTTCTTTCCAGTTTTTAACTGAAGATGTTTCCTTTTTCACCATATCCCTCTAAGGGCTTCCAAATATCAGTTTGCCACTTCCACAAGAACAGTTTTAGCGAAAGGCTTCTTGAAGGGAAAGATGTCACTGTGTGAAATGAATTAACAGAACACAAAGCAGTTTCTCAGAAAGCTTCTTTGCAGTTTTTAACGGAAGATATTTCCTTTTTCACCAAAGCCGTCTATTGGCTTCCAAATATCACTTTGCCAATTCCACTAGAAAAGTCTTAGCGAAAGGCTTCTTGAAGAAAAAGATGTAACTCCGTAAGGTGAAATAACAGAACACAAAGCAGTTTCTCAGAAAGCTTCTTTCCAGTTTTTAACGGAAGATATTTCCTTTTTCACCATAGCCCTCTATGGGCTTCCAAATATCACTTTGCCAATTCCTCAAGAACAGTCTTAGCGAAAGGCTTCTTGAAGGGAAAGATATAACTCTGTGAGATGAATTAACAGAACACAAAGCAGTTTCTCAGAAAGCTTCTTTCTAGTTTTTAACTTAAGATATTTCCTTTTTCACCATAGCCCTCTCGAGGCTTCCAAATATCACTTTGCCAATTCCACAAGAACAGCCTTAGCGTAAGGTTTCTTGAAGGGAAAGACGTAACACTGTGAGATGAATTAACAGAACACAAAGCAGTTTCTCAGAACGCTTCTTTCCAGTTTTTAACGGAAGATATTACCTTTTTCACCATAGCCCTCTCAGGGCTTCCAAATATCACTTTGCCAATTCCACAAGAACATCCTTAGCGAAAGGCTTCTTGAAGGGAAAGATGTAACTCTTTGAGATGAATTAACAGAACACAAAGCAGTTTCTCAGAAAGCTTTTTTCCAGTTTTTAACCTAAGATATTTCCTTTTTCACCATAGCCGTCTCGGGGCTACCAAATATCATGTTGCCAATCCCACAAGAACAGTCTTAGAGAATGGCTTCTTGAGGGGAAAGCTGTAACCCTGTGCGATGAATTTACAGAACACAAAGCAGTTTCTCAGAAAGCTTCTTTTCAGTTTTTAACGTAAGATATTTCCTTTTTCACCATAGCCCTCTACGGGCTTCCAAATATCACTTTGCCAATTCCACAAGAACCGCCTTAGCGAAAGGCTTCTTGAAGGGAAAGGTGTAAGTCTGTGAGATGAATTAACAGAACACAAAGCAGTTTCTCAGAAAGCTCCTTTGCAGTTTTTAACGGAAGATATTTTCTTTTTCACCGTAGCCCTCTTTGGGCTTCCAAATATCACTATGCAAATTCCACAAAAAGAGTCTTAGAGAAAGGCTTCTTGAGGGGAAAGCTGGAACTCTGTGAGATGAATTAGCAAAACACAAAGCACTTTCTCATAAAGCTTCTTTCCAGTTTTTAACGGAAGATATTTCCTTTTTCACCATAGCCCTCAATAGGCTTCCAATTATTACTTTGCCAATTCCACAAGAACATTATTAGAGAAAGGCTTCTTGAAGGGAAAGATATAACGTTGTGAGATGAATTAACAGAACACAAAGCACTTTCTCAGAGAGCTTCTTTCCAGTTTTTAACGGAAGATATTTCCTTTTTCACCATAGCCCTCTATGGGCTTCCAAATATCACTTTGCCATTTCCACAAGAACAGCCTTAGCGAAAGGCTTCTTGAAGGGAAAGATGTAAATCTGTGATATGAATTAACAGAACACAAAGCAGTTTCTCAGAAAGCTTCTTTCCAGTTTTTAACGTAAGATATTTCATTTTTCACTACAGCCCCCTATGGGCTTCCAAATATCTCTTTGCAAATTCCACAAGAACAGTCTTAGCGAAAGGCTTCTTGAGGGGAAAGCTGTAACTCTGTGAGATGAATTTACAGAACACAAAGCAGTTTCTCAGAAATCTTCTTTCCAGTTTTTAACGGAAGAGATTTCGTTTTTCACCAAAGCCCTCTATGGGCTTCCAAATATCACTTTGCCAATTCCACAACAACAGCCTTAGCGAAAGGCTTCTTGAAGGGAAAGATGTAACTCTGTGAGATGAATTAACAGGACACAAAGCAGTTTCTCAGAAAGCTTCTTTCCAGTTTTTAACTGAAGATGTTTCCTTTTTCACCATATCCCTCTAAGGGATTCCAAATATCAGTTTGCCACTTCCACAAGAAGAGTTTTAGCGAAAGGCTTCTTGAAGGGAAAGATGTCACTGTGTGAAATGAATTAACAGAACACAAAGCAGTTTCTCAGAAAGCTTCTTTTCAGTTTTTAACGTAAGATATTTCCTTTTTCACCATAGCCCTCTACGGGCTTCCAAATATCACTTTGCCAATTCCACAAGAACCGCCTTAGCGAAAGGCTTCTTGAAGGGAAAGGTGTAAGTCTGTGAGATGAATTAACAGAACACAAAGCAGTTTCTCAGAAAGCTCCTTTGCAGTTTTTAACGGAAGATATTTTCTTTTTCACCGTAGCCCTCTTTGGGCTTCCAAATATCACTATGCAAATTCCACAAAAAGAGTCTTAGAGAAAGGCTTCTTGAGGGGAAAGCTGGAACTCTGTGAGATGAATTAGCAAAACACAAAGCACTTTCTCATAAAGCTTCTTTCCAGTTTTTAACGGAAGATATTTCCTTTTTCACCATAGCTCTCTAACGGCTCCCCAATATCACTATGCAAATTCCACAAGAACAGTCTTAGAGAAAGGCTTCCTGAGGGTAAAGTTGTAACTCTGTGAGATGAATTAACAGAACACAAAGCAGTTTCTCAGGAAGCTTCCTTGCAGTTTTTAACAGAAGATGTTTCCTTTTTCACCATAGCCCTCTATAGGCTTCCAAATATCACTTTGCCAATTCCACAAGAACGGCCTTAGCGAAAGGCTTCTTGAAGGGAAAGATGTAACTCTGTGAGATGAATTAACAGAACACAAAGCAGTTTCTCAGAAAGCTTCTTTCCAGTTTTTAACGGAAGATATTTCCTTTTTCACCATAGCCCTCTATGGGCTTCCAAATATCACTTTGCCAACTCCACAAGAACAGCCTTAGCGAAAGGATTCTTGAAGGGAAAGATGTAACTCTTTGTGATGAATTAACAGAACACAAAGCAGTTTCTCAGAAAGCTTTTTTCCAGTTTTTAACCTAAGATATTTCCTTTTTCACCATAGCCGTCTCGGGGCTACCAAATATCACGTTGCCAATCCCACAAGAACAGTCTTAGAGAATGGCTTCTTGAGGGGAAAGCTGTAACCCTGTGCGATGAATTTACAGAACACAAAGCAGTTTCTCAGAAAGCTTCTTTTCAGTTTTTAACGTAAGATATTTCCTTTTTCACCATAGCCCTCTACGGGCTTCCAAATATCACTTTGCCAATTCCACAAAAACCGCCTTAGCGAAAGGCTTCTTGAAGGGAAAGGTGTAACTCTGTGAGATGAATTAATAGAACACAAAGCAGTTTCTCAGAAAGCTCCTTTGCAGTTTTTAACGGAAGATATTTTCCTTTTCACCGTAGCCCTCTTTGGGCTTCCAAATATCACTATGCAAATTCCACAAAAAGAGTCTTAGAGAAAGGCTTCTTGAGGGGAAAGCTGGAACTCTGTGAGATGAATTAGCAAAACACAAAGCACTTTCTCATAAAGCTTCTTTCCAGTTTTTAACGGAAGATATTTCCTTTTTCACCATAGCCCTCAATAGGCTTCCAATTATTACTTTGCCAATTCCACAAGAACATTATTAGAGAAAGGCTTCTTGAAGGGAAAGATATAACGTTGTGAGATGAATTAACAGAACACAAAGCACTTTCTCAGAGAGCTTCTTTCCAGTTTTTAACGGAAGATATTTCCTTTTTCACCATAGCCCTCTATGGGCTTCCAAATATCACTTTGCCATTTCCACAAGAACAGCGTTAGCGAAAGGCTTCTTGAAGGGAAAGATGTAAATCTGTGATATGAATTAACAGAACACAAAGCAGTTTCTCAGAAAGCTTCTTTCCAGTTTTTAACGTAAGATATTTCATTTTTCACTACAGCCCCCTATGGGCTTCCAAATATCTCTTTGCAAATTCCACAAGAACAGTCTTAGCGAAAGGCTTCTTGAGGGGAAAGCTGTAACTCTGTGAGATGAATTTACAGAACACAAAGCAGTTTCTCAGAAATCTTCTTTCCAGTTTTTAACGGAAGAGATTTCGTTTTTCACCAAAGCCCTCTATGGGCTTCCAAATATCACTTTGCCAATTCCACAACAACAGCCTTAGCGAAAGGCTTCTTGAAGGGAAAGATGTAACTCTGTGAGATGAATTAACAGAACACAAAGCAGTTTCTCAGAAAGCTTCTTTCCAGTTTTTAACTGAAGATGTTTCCTTTTCACCATAGCCCTCTAGGCTTCCAAATATCACTTTGCCAATTCCACAAGAACAGTTTTAGCGAAAGGCTTCTTGAAGGAAAGATGTAACTGTGAGATGAATTAACAGAACACAAAGCAGTTTCTCAGAAAGCTTCTTTGCAGTTTTTAACGGAAGATATTTCCTTTTTCACCAAAGCCGTCTATTGGCTTCCAAATATCACTTTGCCAATTCCACTAGAAAAGTCTTAGCGAAAGGCTTCTTGAAGAAAAAGATGTAACTCCGTAAGGTGAAATAACAGAACACAAAGCAGTTTCTCAGAAAGCTTCTTTCCAGTTTTTAACGGAAGATATTTCCTTTTTCACCATAGCCCTCTATGGGCTTCCAAATATCACTTTGCCAATTCCTCAAGAACAGTCTTAGCGAAAGGCTTCTTGAAGGGAAAGATATAACTCTGTGAGATGAATTAACAGAACACAAAGCAGTTTCTCAGAAAGCTTCTTTCTAGTTTTTAACTTAAGATATTTCCTTTTCACCATAGCCCTCTCGGGCTTCCAAATATCACTTTGCCAATTCCACAAGAACAGCCTTAGCGAAAGGTTTCTTGAAGGAAAGATGTAACACTGTGAGATGAATTAACAGAACACAAAGCAGTTTCTCAGAAAGCTTCTTTCCAGTTTTTAACGGAAGATATTTCCTTTTCACCATAGCCCTCTCAGGGCTTCCAAATATCACTTTGCCAATTCCACAAGAACATCCTTAGCGAAAGGCTTCTTGAAGGAAAGATGTAACTCTGTGAGATGAATTAACAGAACACAAAGCAGTTTCTCAGAAAGCTTCTTTCCAGTTTTAACCTAAGATATTTCCTTTTCACCATAGCCCTCTCGGGCTTCCAAATATCACTTTGCCAATTCCACAAGAACAGTCTTAGAGAAAGGCTTCTTGAGGGAAAGCTGTAACTCTGTGAGATGAATTTACAGAACACAAAGCAGTTTCTCAGAAAGCTTCTTTCAGTTTTTAACGTAAGATATTTCCTTTTCACCATAGCCCTCTACGGGCTTCCAAATATCACTTTGCCAATTCCACAAGAACAGCTTAGCGAAAGGCTTCTTGAAGGAAAGCTGTAACTCTGTGAGATGAATTAACAGAACACAAAGCAGTTTCTCAGAAAGCTTCTTTCCAGTTTTTAACGGAAGATATTTCCTTTTCACCATAGCCCTCTTTGGGCTTCCAAATATCACTTTGCAATTCCACAAGAAGAGTCTTAGAGAAAGGCTTCTTGAGGGAAAGCTGGAACTCTGTGAGATGAATTAACAGAACACAAAGCAGTTTCTCAGAAAGCTCCTTTGCAGTTTTTAACGGAAGATATTTCCTTTTTCACCATAGCCCTCAATAGGCTTCCAATTATTACTTTGCCAATTCCACAAGAACATTATTAGAGAAAGGCTTCTTGAAGGGAAAGATATAACGTTGTGAGATGAATTAACAGAACACAAAGCAGTTTCTCAGAAAGCTTCTTTCCAGTTTTTAACGGAAGATATTTCCTTTTTCACCATAGCCCTCTATGGGCTTCCAAATATCACTTTGCCATTTCCACAAGAACAGCCTTAGCGAAAGGCTTCTTGAAGGGAAAGATGTAAATCTGTGATATGAATTAACAGAACACAAAGCAGTTTCTCAGAAAGCTTCTTTCCAGTTTTTAACGAAGATATTTCATTTTTCACTACAGCCCCCTATGGGCTTCCAAATATCTCTTTGCAAATTCCACAAGAACAGTCTTAGCGAAAGGCTTCTTGAGGGGAAAGCTGTAACTCTGTGAGATGAATTTACAGAACACAAAGCAGTTTCTCAGAAATCTTCTTTTCCAGTTTTTAACGGAAGATATTTCCTTTTCACCATAGCCCTCTATGGGCTTCCAAATATCACTTGCCAATTCCACAACAACAGCCTTAGCGAAAGGCTTCTTGAAGGAAAGATGTAACTCTGTGAGATGAATTAACAGAACACAAAGCAGTTTCTCAGAAAGCTTCTTTCCAGTTTTTAACGGAAGATATTTCCTTTTTCACCATAGCCCTCTCAGGGCTTCCAAATATCACTTTGCCATTTCCACAAGAACAGTTTTAGCGAAAGGCTTCTTGAAGGAAAGATGTCACTGTGTGAAATGAATTAACAGAACACAAAGCAGTTTCTCAGAAAGCTTCTTTCCAGTTTTTAACGAAGATATTTCCTTTTCACCATAGCCCTCTACGGGCTTCCAAATATCACTTTGCCAATTCCACAAGAACAGTCTTAGCGAAAGGCTTCTTGAAGGGAAAGATGTAAGTCTGTGAGATGAATTAACAGAACACAAAGCAGTTTCTCAGAAAGCTTCTTTCCAGTTTTAACGGAAGATATTTTCTTTTTCACCGTAGCCCTCTTTGGGCTTCCAAATATCACTATGCAAATTCCACAAGAACAGTCTTAGAGAAAGGCTTCTTGAGGGAAAGCTGTAACTCTGTGAGATGAATTAGCAAAACACAAAGCACTTTCTCATAAAGCTTCTTTCCAGTTTTAACGGAAGATATTTCCTTTTCACCATAGCCCTCTAGGCTTCCAAATATCACTTGCCAATTCCACAAGAACAGTCTTAGAAAGGCTTCTTGAGGGAAAGCTGTAACTCTGTGAGATGAATTAACAGAACACAAAGCAGTTTCTCAGAAGCTTCTTTCCAGTTTTAACTGAAGATGTTTCCTTTTCACCATAGCCCTCTAGGCTTCCAAATATCACTTTGCCAATTCCACAAGAACAGCCTTAGCGAAAGGCTTCTTGAAGGAAAGATGTAACTCTGTGAGATGAATTAACAGAACACAAAGCAGTTTCTCAGAAAGCTTCTTTCCAGTTTTAACGGAAGATATTTCCTTTTCACCATAGCCCTCTATGGGCTTCCAAATATCACTTTGCCAATTCCACAAGAACAGCCTTAGCGAAAGGCTTCTTGAAGGAAAGATGTAACTCTGTGAGATGAATTAACAGAACACAAAGCAGTTTCTCAGAAAGCTTCTTTCCAGTTTTAACGAAGATATTTCCTTTTCACCATAGCCCTCTATGGGCTTCAAATATCACTTGCCAATTCCACAAGAACAGTCTTAGAGAAAGGCTTCTTGAGGGAAAGCTGTAACTCTGTGAGATGAATTAACAGAACACAAAGCAGTTTCTCAGAAAGCTTCTTTTCAGTTTTAACGGAAGATATTTCCTTTTCACCATAGCCCTCTAGGCTTCCAAATATCACTTTGCCAATTCCACAAGAACAGCCTTAGCGAAAGGCTTCTTGAAGGGAAAGCTGTAACTCTGTGAGATGAATTAACAGAACACAAAGCAGTTTCTCAGAAAGCTTCTTTCCAGTTTTAACGGAAGATATTTCCTTTTTCACCATAGCCCTCTTTGGGCTTCCAAATATCACTTTGCAAATTCCACAAGAACAGTCTTAGAGAAAGGCTTCTTGAAGGAAAGATGTAACTCTGTGAGATGAATTAACAGAACACAAAGCAGTTTCTCAGAAAGCTTCTTTCCAGTTTTAACGGAAGATATTTCCTTTTTCACCATAGCCCTCAATAGGCTTCCAAATATCACTTTGCCAATTCCACAAGAACATTATTAGAGAAAGGCTTCTTGAAGGAAAGATGTAACTCTGTGAGATGAATTAACAGAACACAAAGCAGTTTCTCAGAAAGCTTCTTTCCAGTTTTAACGGAAGATATTTCCTTTTTCACCATAGCCTCTATGGGCTTCCAAATATCACTTTGCCAATTCCACAAGAACAGCCTTAGCGAAAGGCTTCTTGAAGGAAAGATGTAACTCTGTGAGATGAATTAACAGAACACAAAGCAGTTTCTCAGAAAGCTTCTTTCCAGTTTTAACGGAAGATATTTCCTTTTTCACCATAGCCCTCTATGGGCTTCCAAATATCACTTTGCAAATTCCACAAGAACAGTCTTAGCGAAAGGCTTCTTGAGGAAAGCTGTAACTCTGTGAGATGAATTAACAGAACACAAAGCAGTTTCTCAGAAAGCTTCTTTCCAGTTTTAACGGAAGATATTTCCTTTTTCACCATAGCCCTCTATGGGCTTCCAAATATCACTTTGCCAATTCCACAAGAACAGCCTTAGCGAAAGGCTTCTTGAAGGAAAGATGTAACTCTGTGAGATGAATTAACAGAACACAAAGCAGTTTCTCAGAAAGCTTCTTTCCAGTTTTAACGGAAGATATTTCCTTTTTCACCATAGCCCTCTATGGGCTTCCAAATATCACTTTGCCAATTCCACAAGAACAGCCTTAGCGAAAGGCTTCTTGAAGGAAAGATGTAACTCTGTGAGATGAATTAACAGAACACAAAGCAGTTTCTCAGAAAGCTTCTTTCCAGTTTTAACGGAAGATATTTCCTTTTTCACCATAGCCCTCTATGGGCTTCCAAATATCACTTTGCCAATTCCACAAGAACAGTCTTAGCGAAAGGCTTCTTGAAGGGAAGATGTAACTCTGTGAGATGAATTAACAGAACACAAAGCAGTTTCTCAGAAAGCTTCTTTCCAGTTTTAACGGAAGATATTTCCTTTTCACCATAGCCCTCTGGGCTTCCAAATATCACTTTGCCAATTCCACAAGAACAGTCTTAGCGAAAGGCTTCTTGAAGGGAAAATGTAACTCTGTGAGATGAATTAACAGAACACAAAGCAGTTTCTCAGAAAGCTTCTTTCCAGTTTTAACGGAAGATATTTCCTTTTCACCATAGCCCTCTATGGGCTTCCAAATATCACTTTGCCAATTCCACAAGAACAGCCTTAGCGAAAGGCTTCTTGAAGGAAAGATGTAACTCTGTGAGATGAATTAACAGAACACAAAGCAGTTTCTCAGAAAGCTTCTTTCCAGTTTTTAACGAAGATATTTCCTTTTCACCATAGCCCTCAGCTTCCAAATATCACTTTGCCAATTCCACAAGAACAGCCTTAGCGAAAGGCTTCTTGAAGGAAAGATGTAACTCTGTGAGATGAATTAACAGAACACAAAGCAGTTTCTCAGAAAGCTTCTTTCCAGTTTTTAACGGAAGATATTTCCTTTTTCACCATAGCCCTCTATGGGCTTCCAAATATCACTTTGCCAATTCCACAAGAACAGTCTTAGAGAAAGGCTTCTTGAGGGAAAGATGTAACTCTGTGAGATGAATTAACAGAACACAAAGCAGTTTCTCAGAAAGCTTCTTTCCAGTTTTAACGGAAGATATTTCCTTTTTCACCATAGCCCTCTGGGCTTCCAAATATCACTTTGCCAATTCCACAAGAACAGTCTTAGAAAGGCTTCTTGAAGGAAAGCTGTAACTCTGAGATGAATTAACAGAACACAAAGCAGTTTCTCAGAAAGCTTCTTTCCAGTTTTAACGGAAGATATTTCCTTTTCACCATAGCCCTCTAGGGCTTCCAAATATCACTTTGCCAATTCCACAAGAACAGTCTTAGCGAAAGGCTTCTTGAAGGGAAAGATGTAACTCTGTGAGATGAATTAACAGAACACAAAGCAGTTTCTCAGAAAGCTTCTTTCCAGTTTTTAACGGAAGATATTTCCTTTTTCACCATAGCCCTCTATGGGCTTCCAAATATCACTTTGCCAATTCCACAAGAACAGTCTTAGAGAAAGGCTTCTTGAAGGAAAGATGTAACTCTGTGAGATGAATTAACAGAACACAAAGCAGTTTCTCAGAAAGCTTCTTTCCAGTTTTTAACGGAAGATATTTCCTTTTCACCATAGCCCTCTATGGCTTCCAAATATCACTTTGCCAATTCCACAAGAACAGCCTTAGCGAAAGGCTTCTTGAAGGAAAGATGTAACTGTGAGATGAATTAACAGAACACAAAGCAGTTTCTCAGAAAGCTTCTTTCCAGTTTTTAACGGAAGATATTTCCTTTTCACCATAGCCCTCTATGGGCTTCCAAATATCACTTTGCCAATTCCACAAGAACAGTCTTAGCGAAAGGCTTCTTGAGGAAAGCTGTAACTCTGTGAGATGAATTAACAGAACACAAAGCAGTTTCTCAGAAAGCTTCTTTCCAGTTTTTAACGGAAGATATTTCCTTTTCACCGTAGCCCTCTATGGGCTTCCAAATATCACTTTGCCAATTCCACAAGAACAGCCTTAGCGAAAGGCTTCTTGAAGGAAAGATGTAACTCTGTGAGATGAATTAACAGAACACAAAGCAGTTTCTCAGAAAGCTTCTTTCCAGTTTTTAACTGAAGATATTTCCTTTTCACCATAGCCCTCTATGGGCTTCCAAATATCACTTTGCCAATTCCACAAGAACAGTTTTAGCGAAGGCTTCTTGAAGGGAAAGATGTAACTGTGTGAGATGAATTAACAGAACACAAAGCAGTTTCTCAGAAAGCTTCTTTCAGTTTTAACGAAGATATTTCCTTTTCACCATAGCCCCTCTGGGCTTCCAAATATCACTTTGCCAATTCCACAAGAACAGTCTTAGAAAGGCTTCTTGAAGGGAAAGCTGTAACTCTGTGAGATGAATTAACAGAACACAAAGCAGTTTCTCAAAGCTTCTTTCCAGTTTTTAACGGAAGATATTTCCTTTTCACCATAGCCCTCTATGGGCTTCCAAATATCACTTTGCAATTCCACAAGAACAGTCTTAGAAAGGCTTCTTGAAGGGAAAGCTGTAACTCTGTGAGATGAATTAACAGAACACAAAGCAGTTTCTCAAAGCTTCTTTCCAGTTTTTAACGGAAGATATTTCCTTTTTCACCATAGCCCTCTCTGGGCTTCCAAATATCACTTTGCCAATTCCACAAGAACAGTCTTAGCGAAAGGCTTCTTGAAGGGAAAGATGTAACTCTGTGAGATGAATTAACAGAACACAAAGCAGTTTCTCAGAAAGCTTCTTTCCAGTTTTAACGGAAGATATTTCCTTTTCACCATAGCCCTCTAAGGCTTCCAAATATCACTTTGCCAATTCCACAAGAACAGTCTTAGCGAAAGGCTTCTTGAAGGAAAGATGTAACTCTGTGAGATGAATTAACAGAACACAAAGCAGTTTCTCAGAAAGCTTCTTTCCAGTTTTTAACGGAAGATATTTCCTTTTCACCATAGCCTCTATGGGCTTCCAAATATCACTTTGCCAATTCCACAAGAACAGTCTTAGCGAAAGGCTTCTTGAAGGAAAGATGTAACTCTGTGAGATGAATTAACAGAACACAAAGCAGTTTCTCAGAAAGCTTCTTTCCAGTTTTTAACGGAAGATATTTCCTTTTTCACCATAGCCCTCAGGGCTTCCAAATATCACTTTGCCAATTCCACAAGAACAGTCTTAGCGAAAGGCTTCTTGAAGGAAAGATGTAACTCTGTGAGATGAATTAACAGAACACAAAGCAGTTTCTCAGAAAGCTTCTTTTCAGTTTTAACGGAAGATATTTCCTTTTCACCATAGCCCTCTAGGCTTCCAAATATCACTTTGCCAATTCCACAAGAACAGTCTTAGCGAAAGGCTTCTTGAAGGAAAGATGTAACTCTGTGAGATGAATTAACAGAACACAAAGCAGTTTCTCAGAAAGCTTCTTTCCAGTTTTAACGGAAGATATTTCCTTTTCACCATAGCCCTCATGGGCTTCCAAATATCACTTTGCCAATTCCACAAGAACAGCCTTAGCAGAAAGGCTTCTTGAAGGAAAAGATGTAACTCTGTGAGATGAATTAACAGAACACAAAGCAGTTTCTCAGAAAGCTTCTTTCCAGTTTTAACGGAAGATATTTCCTTTTCACCATAGCCCTCTATGGGCTTCCAAATATCACTTTGCCAATTCCACAAGAACAGTCTTAGAGAAAGGCTTCTTGAAGGAAAGCTGTAACTCTGTGAGATGAATTAACAGAACACAAAGCAGTTTCTCAGAAAGCTTCTTTCCAGTTTTAACGGAAGATATTTCCTTTTCACCATAGCCCTCTATGGGCTTCCAAATATCACTTTGCCAATTCCACAAGAACAGTCTTAGCGAAAGGCTTCTTGAAGGGAAAGATGTAACTCTGTGAGATGAATTAACAGAACACAAAGCAGTTTCTCAGAAAGCTTCTTTCCAGTTTTAACGGAAGATATTTCCTTTTCACCATAGCCCCCTATGGGCTTCCAAATATCACTTTGCCAATTCCACAAGAACAGTCTTAGCGAAAGGCTTCTTGAAGGAAAGCTGTAACTCTGTGAGATGAATTAACAGAACACAAAGCAGTTTCTCAGAAAGCTTCTTTCCAGTTTTTAACGAAGATATTTCCTTTTTCACCATAGCCCTCTATGGGCTTCCAAATATCACTTTGCCAATTCCACAAGAACAGTCTTAGCGAAAGGCTTCTTGAAGGAAAGATGTAACTCTGTGAGATGAATTAACAGAACACAAAGCAGTTTCTCAGAAAGCTTCTTTCCAGTTTTAACGGAAGATATTTCCTTTTCACCATAGCCCTCTGGGCTTCCAAATATCACTTTGCCAATTCCACAAGAACAGTCTTAGCGAAAGGCTTCTTGAAGGAAAGATGTAACTCTGTGAGATGAATTAACAGAACACAAAGCAGTTTCTCAGAAAGCTTCTTTCAGTTTTAACGGAAGATATTTCCTTTTTCACCATAGCCCTCTAGGCTTCCAAATATCACTTTGCCAATTCCACAAGAACAGTCTTAGAGAAAGGCTTCTTGAAGGAAAGATGTAACTCTGTGAGATGAATTAACAGAACACAAAGCAGTTTCTCAGAAAGCTTCTTTCCAGTTTTTAACGGAAGATATTTCCTTTTTCACCATAGCCCTCTATGGCTTCCAAATATCACTTTGCCAATTCCACAAGAACAGTCTTAGCGAAAGGCTTCTTGAAGGGAAAGATGTAACTCTGAGATGAATTAACAGAACACAAAGCAGTTTCTCAGAAGCTTCTTTCCAGTTTTTAACGGAAGATATTTCCTTTTCACCATAGCCTCTATGGCTTCCAAATATCACTTTGCCAATTCCACAAGAACAGTCTTAGAAAGGCTTCTTGAAGGGAAAGCTGTAACTCTGTGAGATGAATTAACAGAACACAAAGCAGTTTCTCAGAAAGCTTCTTTCCAGTTTTTAACGAAGATATTTCCTTTTTCACCATAGCCCTATAGGCTTCCAAATATCACTTTGCCAATTCCACAAGAACAGCCTTAGCGAAAGGCTTCTTGAAGGGAAAGATGTAACTCTGTGAGATGAATTAACAGAACACAAAGCAGTTTCTCAGAAAGCTTCTTTCCAGTTTTTAACGGAAGATATTTCCTTTTTCACCATAGCCCTCTATGGGCTTCCAAATATCACTTTGCCAATTCCACAAGAACAGTCTTAGAGAAGGCTTCTTGAAGGGAAAGCTGTAACTCTGTGAGATGAATTAACAGAACACAAAGCAGTTTCTCAGAAAGCTTCTTTTCCAGTTTTTAACGGAAGATATTTCCTTTTCACCATAGCCCTCTAAGGCTTCCAAATATCACTTGCCAATTCCACAAGAACAGTCTTAGCGAAAGGCTTCTTGAGGAAAGCTGTAACTCTGTGAGATGAATTAACAGAACACAAAGCAGTTTCTCAGAAAGCTTCTTTCCAGTTTTTAACGGAAGATATTTCCTTTTCACCATAGCCCTCTATGGGCTTCCAAATATCACTTTGCAATTCCACAAGAACAGTCTTAGAGAAAGGCTTCTTGAAGGAAAGATGTAACTCTGTGAGATGAATTAACAGAACACAAAGCAGTTTCTCAGAAAGCTTCTTTCCAGTTTTTAACGGAAGATATTTCCTTTTCACCACCATAGCCCTAATATCTTTGCCAATTCCACAAGAACAGTCTTAGCGAAAGGCTTCTTGAAGGAAAGATGTAACTCTGTGAGATGAATTAACAGAACACAAAGCAGTTTCTCAGAAAGCTTCTTTCCAGTTTTTAACGGAAGATATTTCCTTTTTCACCATAGCCCTCTATGGGCTTCCAAATATCACTTTGCCAATTCCACAAGAACAGCCTTAGCGAAAGGCTTCTTGAAGGAAAGATGTAACTCTGTGAGATGAATTAACAGAACACAAAGCAGTTTCTCAGAAAGCTTCTTTCCAGTTTTTAACGGAAGATATTTCCTTTTCACCTAGCCCTCTATGGGCTTCCAAATATCACTTTGCCAATTCCACAAGAACAGTCTTAGCGAAAGGCTTCTTGAAGGGAAAGCTGTAACTCTGTGAGATGAATTAACAGAACACAAAGCAGTTTCTCAGAAATTTCTTTCCAGTTTTTAACGGAAGATATTTCCTTTTCACCATAGCCCTCTATGGGCTTCCAAATATCACTTTGCCAATTCCACAAGAACAGTCTTAGCGAAAGGCTTCTTGAAGGGAAAGATGTAACTCTGTGAGATGAATTAACAGAACACAAAGCAGTTTCTCAGAAAGCTTCTTTCCAGTTTTTAACGGAAGATATTTCCTTTTTCACCATAGCCCTCTAGGGCTTCCAAATATCACTTTGCCAATTCCACAAGAAGAGTCTTTAGCGAAAGGCTTCTTGAAGGGAAAGATGTAACTCTGTGAGATGAATTAACAGAACACAAAGCAGTTTCTCAGAAAGCTTCTTTCCAGTTTTTAACGGAAGATATTTCCTTTTTCACCATAGCCCTCTATGGGCTTCCAAATATCACTTTGCCAATTCCACAAGAACAGTCTTAGAGAAAGGCTTCTTGAAGGAAAGTGTAACTCTGTGAGATGAATTAACAGAACACAAAGCAGTTTCTCAGAAAGCTTCTTTCCAGTTTTAACGGAAGATATTTCCTTTTCACCATAGCCCTCTATGGGCTTCCAAATATCACTTTGCCAATTCCACAAGAACAGTCTTAGCGAAAGGCTTCTTGAAGGGAGAGATGTAATTCTGTGAGATGAATTATCAGGACACAAAGCAGTTTCTCAGAAAGCTTCTTTCCAGTTTTTAACCGAAGATATTTCCTTTTTCAGCATAGCCCTCTATGGGCTTCCAAATATCACTTTGCCAATTCCACAAAAACAGTCTTAGAGAAAGGCTTCTTGAGGGGAAAGCTGTAACTCTGTGAGATGAATTAACAGAACACAAAGCAGTTTCTCAGAAAGCTTCTTTCCAGTTTTTAACGGAAGATATTTCCTTTTTCACCATAGCCCTCTATGGGCTTCCAAATATCACTTTGCCAATTCCACAAGAACAGCCTTAGCGAAAGGCTTCTTGAAGGAAAGCTGTAACTCTGTGAGATGAATTAACAGAACACAAAGCAGTTTCTCAGAAAGCTTCTTTCCAGTTTTTAACGGAAGATATTTCACCATAGCCCTCTATGGGCTTCCAAATATCACTTTGCCAATTCCACAAGAACAGCCTTAGCGAAAGGCTTCTTGAAGGAAAGATGTAACTCTGTGAGATGAATTAACAGAACACAAAGCAGTTTCTCAGAAAGCTTCTTTCCAGTTTTAACGGAAGATATTTCCTTTTCACCATAGCCTCTATGGGCTTCCAAATATCACTTTGCCAATTCCACAAGAACAGTCTTAGCGAAAGGCTTCTTGAAGGAAAGCTGTAACTCTGTGAGATGAATTAACAGAACACAAAGCAGTTTCTCAGAAAGCTTCTTTCCAGTTTTTAACGGAAGATATTTCCTTTTTCACCATAGCCCTCTAGGCTTCCAAATATCACTTTGCCAATTCCACAAGAACAGCCTTAGCGAAAGGCTTCTTGAAGGGAAAGCTGTAACTCTGTGAGATGAATTAACAGAACACAAAGCAGTTTCTCAGAAAGCTTCTTTCCAGTTTTTAAAAGATATTTCCTTTTTCACCATAGCCCTCTGGGCTTCCAAATATCACTTTGCCAATTCCACAAGAACAGCCTTAGCGAAAGGCTTCTTGAAGGGAAAGATGTAACTCTGTGAGATGAATTAACAGAACACAAAGCAGTTTCTCAGAAAGCTTCTTTCCAGTTTTTAACGGAAGATATTTCCTTTTCACCATAGCCCTCTCTGGGCTTCCAAATATCACTTTGCCAATTCCACAAGAACAGTCTTAGCGAAAGGCTTCTTGAGGGAAAGATGTAACTCTGTGAGATGAATTAACAGAACACAAAGCAGTTTCTCAAGCTTCTTTCAGTTTTAACGGAAGATATTTCCTTTTCACCATAGCCCTCTATGGGCTTCCAAATATCACTTTGCCAATTCCACAAGAACAGCTTAGCGAAAGGCTTCTTGAAGGAAAGATGTAACTCTGTGAGATGAATTAACAGAACACAAAGCAGTTTCTCAGAAAGCTTCTTTCCAGTTTTTAACGGAAGATATTTCCTTTTCACCATAGCCCTCTATGGGCTTCCAAATATCACTTTGCCAATTCCACAAGAACAGTCTTAGCGAAAGGCTTCTTGAAGGAAAGCTGTAACTCTGTGAGATGAATTAACAGAACACAAAGCAGTTTCTCAGAAAGCTTCTTTCCAGTTTTAACGGAAGATATTTCCTTTTTCACCATAGCCCTCTGGGCTTCCAAATATCACTTTGCCAATTCCACAAGAACAGCCTTAGCGAAAGGCTTCTTGAAGGAAAGATGTAACTCTGTGAGATGAATTAACAGAACACAAAGCAGTTTCTCAGAAAGCTTCTTTCAGTTTTTAACGGAAGATATTTCCTTTTCACCATAGCCCTCTATGGGCTTCCAAATATCACTTTGCCAATTCCACAAGAACAGCCTTAGCGAAAGGCTTCTTGAAGGGAAAGATGTAACTCTGTGAGATGAATTAACAGAACACAAAGCAGTTTCTCAGAAAGCTTCTTTCCAGTTTTTAACGGAAGATATTTCCTCTTTCACCATAGCCCTCTATGGGCTTCCCAATATCACTTTGCCAATTCCACAAGAACAGTCTTAGCGAAAGGCTTCTTGAAGGGAAAGATGTAACTCTGAGATGAATTAACAGAACACAAAGCAGTTTCTCAGAAAAGCTTCTTTCCAGTTTTTAACGGAAGATATTTCCTTTTTCACCATAGCCCTCTATGGGCTTCCAAATATCACTTTGCCAATTCCACAAGAACAGCCTTAGCGAAAGGCTTCTTGAAGGGAAAGATGTAACTCTGTGAGATGAATTAACAGAACACAAAGCAGTTTCTCAGAAAGCTTCTTTCCAGTTTTTAACGGAAGATATTTCCTTTTTCACCATAGCCCTCTATGGGCTTCCAAATATCACTTTGCCAATTCCACAAGAACAGCCTTAGCGAAAGGCTTCTTGAAGGGAAAGCTGTAACTCTGTGAGATGAATTAACAGAACACAAAGCAGTTTCTCAGAAAGCTTCTTTCCAGTTTTTAACGGAAGATATTTCCTTTTTCACCATAGCCCTCTATGGGCTTCCAAATATCACTTTGCAAATTCCACAGGAACAGTCTTATAGAAAGGCTTCTTGAAGGGAAAGCTGTAACTCTGTGAGATGAATTAACAGAACACAAAGCAGTTTCTCAGAAAGCTTCTTTCCAGTTTTTAACGGAAGATATTTCCTTTTTCACCATAGCCCTCTATGGGCTTCCAAATATCACTTTGCCAATTCCACAAGAACAGCCTTAGCGAAAGGCTTCTTGAAGGAAAATGTAACTCTGTGAGATGAATTAACAGAACACAAAGCAGTTTCTCAGAAAGCTTCTTTCCAGTTTTAACGGAAGATATTTCCTTTTCACCATAGCCCCTATGGGCTTCCAAATATCACTTTGCCAATTCCACAAGAATGAACAGTCTTAGCGAAAGGCTTCTTGAAGGAAAGCTGTAACTCTGTGAGATGAATTAACAGAACACAAAGCAGTTTCTCAGAAAGCTTCTTTCCAGTTTTTAACGGAAGATATTTCCTTTTTCACCATAGCCCTCTGGGCTTCCAAATATCACTTTGCCAATTCCACAAGAACAGTCTTAGCGAAGGCTTCTTGAAGGGAAAGATGTAACTCTGTGAGATGAATTAACAGAACACAAAGCAGTTTCTCAAGCTTCTTTCCAGTTTTTAACGGAAGATATTTCCTTTTTCACCATAGCCCTCTATGGGCTTCCAAATATCACTTTGCCAATTCCACAAGAACAGTCTTAGAGGCTTCTTGAAGGGAAAGATGTAACTCTGAGAGATGAATTAACAGAACACAAAGCAGTTTCTCAGAAAGCTTCTTTTCCAGTTTTTAACGGAAGATATTTCCTTTTCACCATAGCCCTCTAGGCTTCCAAATATCACTTTGCCAATTCCACAAGAACAGTCTTAGCGAAAGGCTTCTTGAAGGAAAGATGTAACTCTGTGAGATGAATTAACAGAACACAAAGCAGTTTCTCAGAAAGCTTCTTTCCAGTTTTTAACGGAAGATATTTCCTTTTTCACCATAGCCCTCTCGGGGCTTCCAAATATCACTTTGCCAATTCCACAAGAACAGCCTTAGCGAAAGGCTTCTTGAAGGGAAAGCTGTAACTCTGTGAGATGAATTAACAGAACACAAAGCAGTTTCTCAGAAAGCTTCTTTCCAGTTTTTAACGGAAGATATTTCCTTTTTCACCATAGCCCTCTACGGGCTTCCAAATATCACTTTGCCAATTCCACAAGAACAGCCTTAGCGAAAGGCTTCTTGAAGGGAAAGATGTAACTCTGTGAGATGAATTAACAGAACACAAAGCAGTTTCTCAGAAAGCTTCTTTCCAGTTTTTAACGGAAGATATTTCCTTTTCACCATAGCCCTCTATGGGCTTCCAAATATCACTTTGCCAATTCCACAAGAACAGCCTTAGAGAAGGCTTCTTGAAGGAAAGATGTAACTCTGTGAGATGAATTAACAGAACACAAAGCAGTTTCTCAGAAAGCTTCTTTCCAGTTTTAACGGAAGATATTTCCTTTTCACCATAGCCCTCTATGGGCTTCCAAATATCACTTTGCCAATTCCACAAGAACAGCCTTAGCGAAAAGGCTTCTTGAAGGAAAGATGTAACTCTCTGTGAGATGAATTAACAGAACACAAAGCAGTTTCTCAGAAAGCTTCTTTCCAGTTTTAACCTAAGATATTTCCTTTTTCACCATAGCCTCTATGGGCTTCCAAATATCACTTTGCCAATTCCACAAGAACAGTCTTAGAGAAAGGCTTCTTGAGGGGAAAGACTGTAACTCTGTGAGATGAATTAACAGAACACAAAGCAGTTTCTCAAGCTTCTTTTCCAGTTTTTAACCTAAGATATTTCCTTTTTCACCATAGCCCTCTATGGGCTTCCAAATATCACTTTGCCAATTCCACAAGAACAGTCTTAGAGAAAGGCTTTGAGGGAAAAAAGCTGTAACTCTGTGAGATGAATTAACAGAACACAAAGCAGTTTCTCAGAAAGCTTCTTTCAGTTTTTAACGGAAGATATTTCCTTTTCACCATAGCCCTCTATGGGCTTCCAAATATCACTTTGCAATTCCACAAGAACAGTCTTAGCGAAAGGCTTCTTGAGGAAGCTGTAACTCTGTGAGATGAATTAACAGAACACAAAGCAGTTTCTCAGAAAGCTTCTTTGCAGTTTTAACGGAAGATATTTCCTTTTCACCATAGCCCTCTATGGGCTTCCAAATATCACTTTGCCAATTCCACAAGAACAGTCTTAGCGAAAGGCTTCTTGAAGGAAAGATGTAACTCTGTGAGATGAATTAACAGAACACAAAGCAGTTTCTCAGAAAGCTTCTTTCCAGTTTTTAACGGAAGATATTTCCTTTTTCACCATAGCCCTCTATGGGCTTCCAAATATCACTTTGCCAATTCCACAAGAACAGTCTTAGCGAAAGGTTCTTGAAGGAAAGATGTAACTCTGTGAGATGAATTAACAGAACACAAAAGCAGTTTCTCAGAAAGCTTCTTTCCAGTTTTTAACGGAAGATATTTCCTTTTCACCATAGCCCCCTCTATGGGCTTCCAAATATCACTTGCCAATTCCACAAGAACAGTCTTAGCGAAAGGCTTCTTGAAGGAAAGCTGTAACTCTGTGAGATGAATTAAAAGAACACAAAGCAGTTTCTCAGAAAGCTTCTTTCCAGTTTTAACGGAAGATATTTCCTTTTTCACCATAGCCCTCTAGGGGCTTCCAAATATCACTTTGCCAATTCCACAAGAACAGCCTTAGCGAAAGGCTTCTTGAAGGGAAAGATGTAACTCTGTGAGATGAATTTACAGAACACAAAGCAGTTTCTCAGAAAGCTTCTTTCCAGTTTTTAACGGAAGATATTTCCTTTTTCACCATAGCCCTCCATGTGCTTCCAAATATCACATTGCAAATTCCAGAAGAAGAGTCTTAGAGAAAGGATTCTTTAGGAAAAGCTGTAACTCTGTGAGATGAATTAACAGACCACAAAGCAGTTTCTCTGATAGCTTCTTTCCAGTTTTTAACCTAAGATATTTCCTTTTTCACCACAGCCCTCTCTGGGCTTCCAAATATCACTTTGCCAATTCCACAAGAATAGTCTTAGAAAGGCTTCTTGAGGGGAAAGATGTAACTCTGTGAGATGAATTAACAGGACACAAAGCAGTTTCTCAGAAAGCTTCTTTCCAGTTTTTAACGGAAGATATTTCCTTTTTCACCATAGCCCTCTATGGTCTTCCAAATATCACTTTGCCAATTCCACAAGAACAGTCTTAGCGAAAGGCTTCTTGAAGGGAAAGCTGTAACTCTGTGAGATGAATTAACAGAACACAAAGCAGTTTCTCAGAAAGCTTCTTTCCAGTTTTTAACGGAAGATATTTCCTTTTTCACCATAGCCCTCTATGGTCTTCCAAATATCACTTTGCCAATTCCACAAGAACAGTCTTAGCGAAAGGCTTCTTGAAGAGAAAGATGTAACTCTGTGAGATGAATTAACAGAACACAAAGCAGTTTCTCAGAAAGCTTCTTTCCAGTTTTTAACCTAAGAAATTTCCTTTTTCACCATAGCCCTCTATGGGCTTCAAATATCACTTTGCCAATTCCACAAGAACAGTCTTAGCGAAAGGCTTCTTGAGGGAAAGCTGTAACTCTGTGAGATGAATTAACAGAACACAAAGCAGTTTCTCAGAAAGCTTCTTTCCAGTTTTTAACGGAAGATATTTCCTTTTCACCATAGCCCTCTATGGGCTTCCAAATATCACTTTGCCAATTCCACAAGAACAGTCTTAGAAAGGCTTCTTGAAGGAAAGCTGTAACTCTGTGAGATGAATTAACAGAACACAAAGCAGTTTCTCAGAAAGCTTCTTTCCAGTTTTTAACGGAAGATATTTCCTTTTCACCATAGCCTCTATGGGCTTCAAATATCACTTTGCCAATTCCACAAGAACAGTCTTAGAAAGGCTTCTTGAAGGAAAGCTGTAACTCTGTGAGATGAATTAACAGAACACAAAGCAGTTTCTCAGAAAGCTTCTTTCCAGTTTTTAACGGAAGATATTTCCTTTTCACCATAGCCCTCTATGGGCTTCCAAATATCACTTTGCCAATTCCACAAGAACAGTCTTAGCGAAAGGCTTCTTGAAGGAAAGATGTAACTCTGTGAGATGAATTAACAGAACACAAAGCAGTTTCTCAGAAAGCTTCTTTCCAGTTTTTAACGGAAGATATTTCCTTTTCACCATAGCCCTCTATGGGCTTCAAATATCACTTTGCCAATTCCACAAGAACAGTCTTAGAGAAAGGCTTCTTGAGGGAAAGCTGTAACTCTGTGAGATGAATTAACAGAACACAAAGCAGTTTCTCAGAAAGCTTCTTTCCAGTTTTTAACGAAGATATTTCCTTTTCACCATAGCCCTCTATGGGCTTCCAAATATCACTTTGCCAATTCCACAAGAACAGTCTTAGCGAAAGGCTTCTTGAAGGAAAGCTGTAACTCTGTGAGATGAATTAACAGAACACAAAGCAGTTTCTCAGAAAGCTTCTTTCCAGTTTTTAACGGAAGATATTTCCTTTTCACCATAGCCCTCTGGGCTTCCAAATATCACTTTGCCAATTCCACAAGAACAGTCTTAGCGAAAGGCTTCTTGAAGGAAAGATGTAACTCTGTGAGATGAATTAACAGAACACAAAGCAGTTTCTCAGAAAGCTTCTTTCCAGTTTTTAACGGAAGATATTTCCTTTTCACCATAGCCTCTATGGGCTTCCAAATATCACTTTGCCAATTCCACAAGAACAGTCTTAGAAAGGCTTCTTGAGGGAAAGCTGTAACTCTGTGAGATGAATTAACAGAACACAAAGCAGTTTCTCAGAAAGCTTCTTTCCAGTTTTTAACGGAAGATATTTCCTTTTCACCATAGCCTCTATGGGCTTCCAAATATCACTTTGCCAATTCCACAAGAACAGTCTTAGCGAAAGGCTTCTTGAGGGAAAGCTGTAACTCTGTGAGATGAATTAACAGAACACAAAGCAGTTTCTCAGAAAGCTTCTTTCCAGTTTTTAACGGAAGATATTTCCTTTTCACCATAGCCCTCTATGGCTTCCAAATATCACTTTGCCAATTCCACAAGAACAGTCTTAGCGAAAGGCTTCTTGAAGGAAAGCTGTAACTCTGTGAGATGAATTAACAGAACACAAAGCAGTTTCTCAGAAAGCTTCTTTCCAGTTTTTAACGGAAGATATTTCCTTTTCACCATAGCCCTCTCTGGGCTTCCAAATATCACTTTGCCAATTCCACAAGAACAGTCTTAGAAAGGCTTCTTGAAGGAAAGCTGTAACTCTGTGAGATGAATTAACAGAACACAAAGCAGTTTCTCAGAAAGCTTCTTTCCAGTTTTTAACGGAAGATATTTCCTTTTCACCATAGCCCTCTATGGGCTTCCAAATATCACTTTGCCAATTCCACAAGAACAGCCTTAGCGAAAGGCTTCTTGAAGGGAAAGATGTAACTCTGTGAGATGAATTAACAGAACACAAAGCAGTTTCTCAGAAAGCTTCTTTCCAGTTTTTAACGGAAGATATTTCCTTTTCACCATAGCCTCTCTGGGCTTCCAAATATCACTTTGCAAATTCCAGAAGAAGAGTCTTAGAGAAAGGCTTCTAGAGGGGAAGCTGTAACTCTGTGAGATGAATTAACAGAACACAAAGCAGTTTCTCAGATAGCTTCTTTCCAGTTTTTAACCTAAGATATTTCCTTTTTCACCACAGCCCTCTCTGGGCTTCCAAATATCACTTTGCCAATTCCACAAGAAAAGTCTGAGAGAAAGGCTTCTTGAGGGGAAAGATGTAACTCTGTGAGATGAATTAACAGGACACAAAGCAGGTTCTCAGAAAGCTTCTTTTCAGTTTTTAACGGAAGATATTTCCTTTTTCACCATAGCCCTCTCGGGGCTTTTAAATATCACTTTGCCAATTCCAAAAGAACAGTCTTAGAAAGGCTTCTTGAAGGAAAGCTGTAACTCTGTGAGATGAATTAACAGAACACAAAGCAGTTTCTCAGAAAGCTTCTTTCCAGTTTTTAACCTAAGATATTTCCTTTTCACCATAGCCCTCTGGGCTTCCAAATATCACTTTGCCAATTCCACAAGAACAGTCTTAGAGAAAGGCTTCTTGAGGGAAAGCTGTAACTCTGTGAGATGAATTAACAGAACACAAAGCAGTTTCTCAGAAATCTTCTTTTCCAGTTTTTAACCTAAGATATTTCCTTTTTCACCATAGCCCTCTAGGGCTTCCAAATATCACTTTGCCAATTCCACAAGAACAGTCTTAGAGAAAGGCTTCTTGAGGGAAAGCTGTAACTCTGTGAGATGAATTAACAGAACACAAAGCAGTTTCTCAGAAAGCTTCTTTCAGTTTTTAACTTAGGATATTTCCTTTTCACCATAGCCCTCTCTGGGCTTCCAAATATCACTTTGCCAATTCCACAAGAACAGTCTTAGAGAAAGGCTTCTTGAGGGAAAGCTGTAACTCTGTGAGATGAATTAACAGAACACAAAGCAGTTTCTCAGAAAGCTTCTTTCCAGTTTTTAACGGAAGATATTTCCTTTTTCACCATAGCCCTCTATGGGCTTCCAAATATCACTTTGCCAATTCCACAAGAACAGTCTTAGCGAAAGGCTTCTTGAAGGGAAAGATGTAACTCTGTGAGATGAATTAACAGAACACAAAGCAGTTTCTCAGAAAGCTTCTTTCCAGTTTTTAACGGAAGATATTTCCTTTTTCACCATAGCCCTCTATGGCTTCCAAATATCACTTTGCCAATTCCACAAGAACAGTCTTAGAGAAAGGCTTCTTGAGGGTAAAGCTGTAACTCTGTGAGATGAATTAACAGAACACAAAGCAGTTTCTCAGAAAGCTTCTTTCCAGTTTTTAACCTAAGATATTTCCTTTTTCACCATAGCCCTCTCTGGGCTTCCAAATATCACTTTGCCAATTCCACAAGAACAGTCTTAGAGAAAGGCTTCTTGAGGGTAAAGCTGTAACTCTGTGAGATGAATTAACAGAACACAAAGCAGTTTCTCAGAAAGCTTCTTTGCAGTTTTTAACGGAAGATATTTCCTTTTTCACCATAGCCCTCTATGGGCTTCCAAATATCACTTTGCCAATTCCACAAGAACAGTCTTAGCGAAAGGCTTCTTGAAGGGAAAGCTGTAACTCTGTGAGATGAATTTACAGAACACAAAGCAGTTTCTCAAGCTTCTTTCCAGTTTTTAACCTAAGATATTTCCTTTTCACCATAGCCCTCTCTGGGCTTCCAAATATCACTTTGCCAATTCCACAAGAACAGTCTTAGAAAGGCTTCTTGAGGGAAAGCTGTAACTCTGTGAGATGAATTAACAGAACACAAAGCAGTTTCTCAGAAAGCTTCTTTCCAGTTTTTAACCTAAGATATTTCCTTTTTCACCATAGCCCTCTAGGGCTTCCAAATATCACTTTGCCAATTCCACAAGAACAGTCTTAGAGAAAGGCTTCTTGAGGGTAAAGCTGTAACTCTGTGAGATGAATTAACAGAACACAAAGCAGTTTCTCAGAAAGCTTCTTTCCAGTTTTAACTTAGGATATTTCCTTTTCACCATAGCCCTCTCTGGGCTTCCAAATATCACTTTGCCAATTCCACAAGAACAGTCTTAGAAAGGCTTCTTGAGGGTAAAGCTGTAACTCTGTGAGATGAATTAACAGAACACCAAGCAGTTTCTCAGAAAGCTTCTTAGCAGTTTTTAACGGAAGATATTTCCTTTTTCACCAAAGCCCTCTATGGGCTTCCAAATATCACTTTACCAATTCCACAAGAACAATCTTAACGAAAGGCTTCTTGAAGGAAAGATGTAACTCTGTGAGATGAATTAACAGAACACAAAGCAGTTTCTCAGAAAGCTTCTTTCCAGTTTTAACGGAAGATATTTCCTTTTTCACCATAGCCCTCTCTGGGCTTCCAAATATCACTTTGCAAATTCCACAAGAACAGTCTTAGAGAAAGGCTTCTTGAGGGTAAAGCTGTAACTCTGTGAGATGAATTAACAGAACACAAAGCAGTTTCTCAGAAAGCTTCTTTCCAGTTTTTAACGGAAGATATTTCCTTTTCACCATAGCCCTCTATGGGCTTCCAAATATCACTTTGCCAATTCCACAAGAACAGTCTTAGCGAAAGGCTTCTTGAAGGGAAAGCTGTAACTCTGTGAGATGAATTAACAGAACACAAAGCAGTTTCTCAGAAAGCTTCTTTCCAGTTTTTAACCTAAGATATTTCCTTTTTCACCATAGCCCTCTCTGGGCTTCCAAATATCACTTTGCCAATTCCACAAGAACAGTCTTAGCGAAAGGCTTCTTGAGGGAAAGCTGTAACTCTGTGAGATGAATTAACAGAACACAAAGCAGTTTCTCAGAAAGCTTCTTTCCAGTTTTAACGGAAGATATTTCCTTTTTCACCATAGCCTCTATGGGCTTCCAAATATCACTTTGCCAATTCCACAAGAACAGTCTTAGAAAGGCTTCTTGAAGGAAAGATGTAACTCTGTGAGATGAATTAACAGAACACAAAGCAGTTTCTCAGAAAGCTTCTTTCCAGTTTTAACGGAAGATATTTCCTTTTTCACCATAGCCCTCTGGGCTTCCAAATATCACTTTGCCAATTCCACAAGAACAGCCTTAGCGAAAGGCTTCTTGAAGGAAAGATGTAACTCTGTGAGATGAATTAACAGAACACAAAGCAGTTTCTCAGAAAGCTTCTTTCCAGTTTTTAACCTAAGATATTTCCTTTTCACCATAGCCCTCTCTGGGCTTCCAAATATCACTTTGCAAATTCACAAGAACAGTCTTAGAGAAAGGCTTCTTGAGGGTAAAGCTGTAACTCTGAGATGAATTAACAGAACACAAAGCAGTTTCTCAGAAAGCTTCTTTCCAGTTTTAACGGAAGATATTTCCTTTTTCACCATAGCCCTCTACGGGCTTCCAAATATCACTTTGCCAATTCCACAAGAACAGCCTTAGCGAAAGGCTTCTTGAAGGGAAAGCTCTAACTCTGTGAGATGAATTAACAGAACACAAAGCAGTTTCTCAAGCTTCTTTCCAGTTTTAACGAAGATATTTCCTTTTCACCATAGCCCTCTGGGCTTCCAAATATCACTTTGCCAATTCCACAAGAACAGTCTTAGAAAGGCTTCTTGAGGGTAAAGCTGTAACTCTGTGAGATGAATTAACAGAACACAAGCAGTTTCTCAGAAAGCTTCTTTCCAGTTTTTAACCTAAGATAATTCCTTTTTCACCATAGCCCTCTCTGGGCTTCCAAATATCACTTTGCCAATTCCACAAGAACAGTCTTAGAGAAAGGCTTCTTGAGGGTAAAGCTGTAACTCTGTGAGATGAATTAACAGAACACAAAGCAGTTTCTCAGAAAGCTTCTTTGCAGTTTTTAACGGAAGATATTTCCTTTTCACCATAGCCTCTCTGGGCTTCCAAATATCACTTTGCCAATTCCACAAGAACAGTCTTAGAAAGGCTTCTTGAGGGAAAGCTGTAACTCTGTGAGATGAATTAACAGAACACAAAGCAGTTTCTCAGAAAGCTTCTTTCCAGTTTTTAACCTAAGATATTTCCTTTTCACCATAGCCCTCTCTGGGCTTCCAAATATCACTTTGCCAATTCCACAAGAACAGTCTTAGAGAAAGGCTTCTTGAGGAAAGCTGTAACTCTGTGAGATGAATTAACAGAACACAAAGCAGTTTCTCAGAAATCTTCTTTTCCAGTTTTAACGGAAGATATTTCCTTTTCACCATAGCCCTCTGGGCTTCCAAATATCACTTTGCCAATTCCACAAGAACAGTCTTAGAGAAAGGCTTCTTGAGGGTAAAGCTGTAACTCTGTGAGATGAATTAACAGAACACAAAGCAGTTTCTCAGAAAGCTTCTTTCAGTTTTTAACTTAGGATATTTCCTTTTCACCATAGCCCTCTCTGGGCTTCCAAATATCACTTTGCCAATTCCACAAGAACAGTCTTAGAGAAAGGCTTCTTGAGGGTAAAGCTGTAACTCTGTGAGATGAATTAACAGAACACAAAGCAGTTTCTCAGAAAGCTTCTTTGCAGTTTTTAACGGAAGATATTTCCTTTTTCACCATAGCCCTATATGCGCTTCCAAATATCACTTTGCCAATTCCACAAGAACAGTCTTAGAGAAAGGCTTCTTGAGGGTAAAGCTGTAACTCTGTGAGATGAATTAACAGAACACAAAGCAGTTTCTCAGAAAGCTTCTTTCCAGTTTTTAACCTAGGATATTTCCTTTTTCACCATAGCCCTCTCGGGGCTTCCAAATATCACTTTGCCAATTCCACAAGAACAGTCTTAGAAAGGCTTCTTGAGGGTAAAGCTGTAACTCTGTGAGATGAATTAACAGAACACAAAGCAGTTTCTCAGAAAGCTTCTTTGCAGTTTTTAACGGAAGATATTTCCTTTTTCACCATAGCCCTCTATGGGCTTCCAAATATCACTTTGCCAATTCCACAAGAACAGTCTTAGCGAAAGGCTTCTTGAAGGGAAAGATGTAACTCTGTGAGATGAATTAACAGAACACAAAGCAGTTTCTCAGAAAGCTTCTTTGCAGTTTTTAACGGAAGATATTTCCTTTTTCACCATAGCCCTCTATGGGCTTCCAAATATCACTTTGCCAATTCCACAAGAACAGTCTTAGCGAAAGGCTTCTTGAAGGAAAGCTGTAACTCTGTGAGATGAATTAACAGAACACAAAGCAGTTTCTCAGAAAGCTTCTTTCCAGTTTTAACGGAAGATATTTCCTTTTCACCATAGCCCTCTATGGGCTTCCAAATATCACTTTGCCAATTCCACAAGAACAGCCTTAGCGAAAGGCTTCTTGAAGGGAAAGATGTAACTCTGTGAGATGAATTAACAGAACACAAAGCAGTTTCTCAGAAAGCTTCTTTCCAGTTTTTAACCTAAGATATTTCCTTTTTCACCATAGCCCTCTCTGGGCTTCCAAATATCACTTTGCCAATTCCACAAGAACAGCCTTAGTCAAAGGCTTCTTGAGGGTAAAGCTGTAACTCTGTGAGATGAATTAACAGAACACAAAGCAGTTTCTCAGAAAGCTTCTTTCCAGTTTTTAACCTAAGATATTTCCTTTTCACCATAGCCCTCTATGGGCTTCCAAATATCACTTTGCCAATTCCACAAGAACAGCCTTAGCGAAAGGCTTCTTGAAGGGAAAGATGTAACTCTGTGAGATGAATTAACAGAACACAAAGCAGTTTCTCAGAAAGCTTCTTTCCAGTTTTTAACCTAAGATATTTCCTTTTTCACCATAGCCCTCTCTGGGCTTCCAAATATCACTTTGCCAATTCCACAAGAACAGTCTTAGAGAAAGGCTTCTTGAGGGTAAAGCTGTAACTCTGTGAGATGAATTAACAGAACACAAAGCAGTTTCTCAGAAAGCTTCTTTCCAGTTTTTAACGGAAGATATTTCCTTTTTCACCATAGCCCTCTATGGGCTTCCAAATATCACTTTGCCAATTCCACAAGAACAGTGTTAGTGAAAGGCTTCTTGAAGGGAAAGTTGTAACTCCGTGAGATGAATTAACAGAACACAAAGCAGTTTCAAAGAAAGCTTCTTTCCAGTGTTTAACGGAAGATATTTTTTTTTCACCATAGCCCTCTAAGGGCTTCCAAATATCACTTTGCCAATTCCACAAGAACAGTCTTAGTGAAAGGCTTCTTGAAGGAAAGCTGTAACTCTGTGAGATGAATTAACAGAACACAAAGCAGTTTCTCAGAAGGCTTCTTTCCAGTTTTAACGGAATATATTTCCTTTTACACCGTAGCCCTCTATGGGCTTCCAAATATCACTTTGCCAATTCCACAAGAACAGCCTTAGCGAAAGGCTTCTTGAAGGGAAAGATGTAACTCTGTGAGATGAATTAACAGAACACAAAGCAGTTTCTCAGAAAGCTTCTTTCCAGTTTTTAACCTAAGATATTTCCTTTTTCACCATAGCCCTCTCTGGGCTTCCAAATATCACTTTGCCAATTCCACAAGAACAGTCTTAGAGAAAGGCTTCTTGAGGGTAAAGCTGTAACTCTGTGAGATGAATTAACAGAACACAAAGCAGTTTCTCAGAAAGCTTCTTTCCAGTTTTTAACCTAAGATATTTCCTTTTTCACCATAGCCCTCTATGGGCTTCCAAATATCACTTTGCCAATTCCACAAGAACAGTCTTAGCCAAAGGCTTCTTGAAGGAAAGATGTAACTCTGTGAGATGAATTAACAGAACACAAAGCAGTTTCTCAGAAAGCTTCTTTCCAGTTTTTAACCTAAGATATTTCCTTTTTCACCATAGCCCTCTCTGGGCTTCCAAATATCACTTTGCCAATTCCACAAGAACAGTCTTAGAGAAAGGCTTCTTGAGGGTAAAGCTGTAACTCTGTGAGATGAATTAACAGAACACAAAGCAGTTTCTCAGAAAGCTTCTTTCCAGTTTTTAACGGAAGATATTTCCTTTTTCACCATAGCCCTCTATGGGCTTCCAAATATCACTTTGCCAATTCCACAAGAACAGTCTTAGCGAAAGGCTTCTTGAAGGGAAAGATGTAACTCTGTGAGATGAATTAACAGAACACAAAGCAGTTTCTCAGAAAGCTTCTTTCCAGTTTTTAACGGAAGATATTTCCTTTTCACCATAGCCCTCTATGGGCTTCCAAATATCACTTTGCAAATTCACAAGAACAGTCTTAGCCAAAGGCTTCTTGAAGGAAAGATGTAACTCTGTGAGATGAATTAACAGAACAAAAGCAGTTTCTCAGAAAGCTTCTTTCCAGTTTTTAACCTAAGATATTTCCTTTTCACCATAGCACTCTCTGGGCTTCCAAATATCACTTTGCAAATTCACAAGAACAGTCTTAGAGAAAGGCTTCTTGAGGGTACAGCTGTAACTCTGTGAGATGAATTAGCAGAACACAAAGCAGTTTCTCAGAAAGCTTCTTTCCAGTTTTTAACCTAAGATATTTCCTTTTCACCATAGCCCTCTATGGGCTTCCAAATATCACTTTGCCAATTCCACAAGAACAGTCTTAGCCAAAGGCTTCTTGAAGGAAAGATGTAACTCTGTGAGATGAATTAACAGAACACAAAGCAGTTTCTCAGAAAGCTTCTTTCCAGTTTTTAACCTAAGATATTTCCTTTTTCACCATAGCACTCTCTGGGCTTCCAAATATCACTTTGCCAATTCCACAAGAACAGTCTTAGAGAAAGGCTTCTTGAGGGTAAAGCTGTAACTCTGTGAGATGAATTAACAGAACACAAAGCAGTTTCTCAGAAAGCTTCTTTCCAGTTTTTAACGGAAGATATTTCCTTTTCACCATAGCCCTCTATGGGCTTCCAAATATCACTTTGCCAATTCCACAAGAACAGTCTTAGAGAAAGGCTTCTTGAAGGGAAAGATGTAACTCTGTGAGATGAATTAACAGAACACAAAGCAGTTTCTCAGAAAGCTTCTTTCCAGTTTTTAACGGAAGATATTTCCTTTTTCACCATAGCCCTCTATGGGCTTCCAAATATCACTTTGCCAATTCCACAAGAACAGTCTTAGTGAAAGGCTTCTTGAAGGAAAGGTGTAACTCTGTGAGATGAATTAACAGAACACAGAGCAGTTTCTCAGAAAGCTTCTTTCCAGTTTTTAACGGAAGATATTTCCTTTTTCACCATAGCCCTCTATGGGCTTCCAAATATCACTTTGCCAATTCCACAAGAACAGTCTTAGAGAAAGGCTTCTTGAGGGTAAAGCTGTAACTCTGTGAGATGAATTAACAGAACACAAAGCAGTTTCTCAGAAAGCTTCTTTCCAGTTTTTAACTGAAGATATTTCCTTTTCACCATAGCCTCTATGGGCTTCCAAATATCACTTTGCCAATTCCACAAGAACAGCCTTAGCGAAAGGCTTCTTGAAGGAAAGCTGTAACTCTGTGAGATGAATTGGCAGAACACAAAGCAGTTTCTCAGAAAGCTTCTTTCCAGTTTTTAACGGAAGATATTTCCTTTTTCACAATAGCCCTCTATATGCTTCCAAATATCACTTTGCAAATTCCACAAGAACAGCCTTAGCGAAAGGCTTCTTGAAGGGAAAGATGTAACTCTGTGAAATGAATTAGCAGAACACAAAGCAGTTTGTCAGAAAGCTTCTTTCCTGTTTTTAAAGGAAGATATTTCCTTTTTCACCACTTCCCTCTCTGGGCTTCCAAATATCACTTTGCCAGTTTCACAAGAACACTCTTATAGAAAGGCTTCTTGAGGGTACAGCTGTAACTCTGTGAGATGAATTAGCAGAACACACAGCAGTTTCTCAGAAAGGTTCTTTCCAGTTTTTAACCTAACATGTTTCCTTTTTCACCGTAGCCCTCTCTGGGCTTCCAAATATCACTTTGCCAATTACACGAGAACAGTCTTAGAGAAAGGCTTCTTGAGGGTAAAGCTGTAACTATGTGAGATGAATTAACAGAACACAAAGCAGGTTCTCAGAAAGCTTCTTTGCAGTTTTTAACGGAAGATATTTCCTTTTTCACCATAGCCCTCTATGGGCTTCCAGAAATCACTTTGCCAATTCCACAAGAAAAGTCTTAGCCAAAGGCTTCTGGAAGGGAAAGCTGTAACACCGTGAGATGAAGTAACAGAACAGAAAGCCGCTTCTCAGAAAGCTTCTTTCCATTTTTTAAGCTAAGATATTTCCTTTTTCACCATAGCACTCTCTGGGCTTCCAAATATCACTTTGCCAATTCCACAAGACACTCTTAGAGAAAGGCTTCTTGAGGGGAAAGCTGTAACTCTGTGAGATGAATTAACAGAAAACAAAGCAGTTTCTCAGAAATCTTCTTTCCAGGTTTTAACCTAAGATTTTCCTTTTTCACGATAGCCCTCTCGGGGCATTTAAATATCACTTTGCCAATACCAGAAGAACAGTCTTAGAGAAAGGCTTCTTGAGGGTAAAGCTGTAACTCTGTGAGATGAATTAACATAACACAAAGCAGATTCTCAGAAAGCTTCTTTCCAGTTTTTAACCTAGGATATTTCCTTTTTCACCATATTCCTCTCTGGGCTTCCAAATATCACTTTTCCAATTCCACAAGAACACTCTTAGAGAAAGGCTTCTTGAGGGTAAAGCTGTAACTCTGTGAAATGAATTAACAGAACACAAAGCAGTTTCTCAGAAAACTTCTTTGCAGTTTTTAACGGAAGATATTTCCTTTTTCACCAAAGCCATCTATTGGCTTCCAAATATCACTTTGCCAATTCCACTAGAAAAGTCTTAGCGAAAGGCTTCTTGAAGGAAAAGATGTAACTCCGTAAGGTGAAATAACAGAACAAAAAGCAGTTTCTCAGAAAGCTTCTTTGCAGTTTTTAACGGAAGATATTTCGTTTTTCACCATAGCCCACTATGGGCTTCCAAATATCACTTTGCCAATTCCACAAGAACAGTCTTAGCCAAAGGCTTCTTGAAGGGAAAGGTGTAACTCTGTGAGATGAATTAAGAGAACACAAAGCAGTTTCTCAGAAAGCTTCTTTCCAGTTTTTAACGGAAGATATTTCCTTTTTCACCATAGCCATCTATGGGCTTCCAAATATCACTTTGCCAATTCCAAAAGAACAGCCTTAGCCAAAGGCTTCTTGAAGGAAAAGATGTAACTCTGTGAGATGAATTAACAGAACAAAACGACGTTTCTCAGAAAGCTTCTTTCCAGTTTTTAACCTAAGATATTTCCTTTTTCACCATAGCACTCTCTGGGCTTCAAAATATCACTTTGCCAATTTCAAAGAACGCTCTTAGAGAAAGGCTTCTTGAGGGTACAGCTGTAACTCTCTGAGATGAATTTGGCAGAACACAAAGCAGTTTCTCAGAAAGCTTCTTTCCAGTTTTTAACCTAAGATATTTCCTTTTTCACCATAGCCCTCTATGGGCTTCCAAATATCACTTTGCCAATTCCAAAAGAACAGCCTTAGCCAAAGGCTTCTTGAAGGAAAAGATGTAACTCTGTGAGATGAATTAACAGAACAAAACGACGTTTCTCAGAAAGCTTCTTTCCAGTTTTTAACCTAAGATATTTCCTTTTTCACCATAGCACTCTCTGGGCTTCCAAATATCACTTTGCCAGTTTCAAAGAACGCTCTTAGAGAAAGGCTTCTTGAGGGTACAGCTGTAACTCTCTGAGATGAATTGGCAGAACACAAAGCAGTTTCTCAGAAAGCTTCTTTCCAGTTTTTAACGGAAGATATTTCCTTTTTCACCATATCCTTCTACGGGCTTCCAAATATCACTGTGCCAAATCCACAAGAACAGTCTAAGGGAAAGGGTTCTTGAAGGGAAAGATGTAACTCTGTGAGATGAATTCACAGAACACAAAGCAGTTTCTCAGAAAGCTTCTTTCCAGTTTTTAACGGAAGATATTTCCTTTTTCACCATAGCCCTGTAAGGGCTTCCAAATATCACTTTGCCAATTCCACAAGAATAGCATTAGTGAAAGGCTTCTTGAAGGGAAAGGTGTAACTCTGTGAGATGAATTAACAGAACACAGAGCAGTTTCTCTGAAAGCTTCTTTCCAGTTTTGAACGGAAGATAGTTCCTTTTTCACCATAGCCCTCTATGGGCTTCCAAATATCACTTTGACAATTCCACAAGAAGAGTCTTAGAGAAAGGCTTCTTGAGGGTAAAGCTGTAACTCTGTGAGATGAATTAACAGAACACAAAGCAGTTTCTCAGAAAGCTTCTTTCCAGTTTTTAACTGAAGATGTTTCCTTTTTCACCATATCCCTCTAAGGGCTTCCAAATATCACTTTGCCACTTCCACAAGAACAGCCTTAGCGAAAGGCTTCTTGAAGGGAAAGATGTAACTCTTTGAGATGAATTAACAGAACACAAAGCAGTTTCTCAGAAAGCTTCTTTGAGTTTTTAAACTTAGATATTTCCATTTTCCCCATAGCCCTCTATGGGATTCCAAATATCACTTTGCAATTTCCACAAGAACAACCTTAGCGAAAGGCTTCTTGAAGGGAAAGATGTAACTCTGTGAGATGAATTAGCAGAACACAAAGCAGTTTGTCAGAAAGCTTCTTTCCTGTTTTTAAAGGAAGATATTTCCTTTTTCACCATAGCCCTTCTGGGCTTCCAAATATCACTTTGCCAATTTCAAAGAACGCTCTTAGAGAAAGGCTTCTTGAGGGTACAGCTGTAACTCTCTGAGATGAATTGGCAGACACACAGCAGTTTCTCAGAAAGCTTCTTCCCAGTTTTTAACCTAAGATATTTCCTTTTTCACCATAGCCCTCTCTGGGCTTCCAAATATCACTTTGCCAATTCCACAAGAACAGTCTTAGAGAAAGGCTTCTTGAGGGTAAAGCTGTAACTATGTGAGATGAATTAACAGAACACCAAGCAGTTTCTCAGAAAGCTTCTTTGCAGTTTTTAACGGAAGATATTTCGTTTTTCACCATAGCCCTCTATGGGCTTCCAAATATCACCTTGCCAATTCCACAAGAACAGTCTTAGCCTAAGGCTTCTTGAAGGGAAAGCTGTAACACCGTGAGATGAATTAACAGAAAACAAAGCCGTTTCTCAGAAAGCTTCTTTCCAGTTTTTAACCTAAGATATTTCCTTTTTCACCATAGCACTCTCTGGGCTTCCAAATATCACTTTGCCAATTCCACAAGAACAGTCTTAGAGAAAGGCTTCTTGAGGGGAATGCTGTAACTCTGTGAAATGAATTAACAGAACACAAAGCAGTTTCTCAGAAAGCTTCTTTCCAGTTTTTAACGGAAGATATTTCCCTTTTCACCGTAGCCTTCTAAGGGCTTCCAAGTATCACTTTGCCAATTCCACAAGAACAGTCTTAGCCAAAGGTTTCTTGAAGGGAAATCTGTAACTCCGTGACATGAATTAACAGAACACAAAGCAGTTTCTCAGAAAGCTTCTTTCCAGTTTTTAACGGAAGATATTTCCTTTTTCACCATAGCCCTCTATGGGCTTCCAAATATCACTTTGCCAATTCCACAAGAACAGCCTTAGCAAAAGGCTTCTTGAAGGGAAAGATGTAACTCTGTGACATGAATTAACAGAAAACAATGCAGTTTCTCAGAAAGCTTCTTTGCAGTTTTTAAGGGGAGTTATTTCCTTTTTCACCATAGCCCTATATGTGCATCCAAATATCACTTTGCCAATTCCACAAGAAGAGTCTTAGAGAAAGGCTTCTTGAGGGGAAAGCTGTAACTCTGTGAGATGAATTAACAGAACACAAAGCAGTTTCTCAGAAAGCTTCTTTCCAGTTTTTAACCTAGGATATTTCCTTTTTCACCATAGCCCTCTCGGGGCTTCCAAATATCACTTTTCCAATTCCACAAGAACACTCTTAGAGAAAGGCTTCTTGAGGGTAAAGCTGTAACTCTGTGAAATGAATTAACAGAACACAAAGCAGTTTCTCAGAAAGCTTCTTTCCAGTTTTTAACGGAAGATATTTCCTTTTTCACCAAAGCCGTCTATTGGCTTCCAAATATCACTTTGCCAATTCCACAAGAAAAGTCTTAGCGAAAGGCTTCTTGAAGGAAAAGATGTAAATCCGTAAGATGAAATAACAGAACACAAAGCAGTTTCTCAGAAAGCTTCTTTCCAGTTTTTAACGGAAGATATTTCCTTTTTCACCATAGCTCTCTAACGGCTCCCCAATATCACTATGCAAATTCCACAAGAACAGTCTTAGAGAAAGGCTTCCTGAGGGTAAAGCTGTAACTCTGTGAGATGAATTAACAGAACACAAAGCAGTTTCTCAGGAAGCTTCCTTGCAGTTTTTAACGGAAGATGTTTCCTTTTTCACCATAGCCCTCTATGGGCTTCCAAATATCACTTTTCCAATTCCACAAGAACAGTCTTAGCCAAAGGTTTCTTGAAGGGAAATCTGTAACTTCGTGACATGAATTAACAGAACCCAAAGCAGTGTGTCAGAAAGCTTCCTTCCAGTTTTTAACGGAAGATATTTCCTTTTTCACCATAGCCCTCTATGGGCTTCCAAACATCGCGTTGCTAATTCCGCAAGAACAGCCTTAGGGAAAGTCTTCTTGAAAGGAAAGATGTAACTCTGTGACATGAAATAACAGAAAACAAAGCAGTTTCTCAAAAAGCTTCTTTGCAGTTTTTAACGGAAGTTATTTCCTTTTTCACCATAGCCCAATATGAGCTTCCAAATATCACTTTGCCAATTCCACAAGAAGAGTCTTAGAGAAAGGATTCTTGAAGGGAAAGCTGTAACTCTGTGAAATGAATTAACAGAAAACAAAGCAGTTTCCCAGAAAGTTTCTTTCCAGTTTTTAACCTAAGATATTTCCTTTTTCACCATAGCCCTTTCGGGGCTTTTAAATATCACTTTGCCAATTCCACAAGAACAGTCTTAGAGAAAGGCTTCCTGAGGCTAAAGCTGTAACTCTGTGAGATGAATTAACAGAACACAAAGCAATTTCTCAGAAAGCTTCCTTGCAGTTTTTAACGGAAGATATTTCCTTTTTCACCATAGGCCTCTATGGGCTTCCAAATATCACTTAGCCAATTCCACAAGAACAGTCTTACAGAAAGGATTCTTGAGGGTAAAGCTGTAACTCTGTTGGATGAATTAACAGAACCCAAAGCAGTTTCTCAGAAAGCTTCTTTCCAGTTTTTAACGGAAGATATTTTCTTTTTCACCATAGCCCTCTACGGGCTTGCAAATATCACTTTGCCAATTCCACAAGAACAGCCTTAGCGAAAGGCTTCTTGAAGGGACAGATGTAACTCTGTGAGATGAATTAACAGAACACAAAGCAGTTTCTCAGAAAGCTTCTTTCCAGTTTTTAACTGAAGATGTTTCCTTTTTCACCATATCCTTCTAAGGGCTTCCAAATATCACTTCTCCAATTCCACAAGAACAGCTTTTGCGAAAGGCTTCTTGAAGGGAAAGATGTAACTCTGTGAGATGAATTAACAGAACACAAAGCAGTTTCTCAGAAAGCTTCTTTCCAGTTTTTAACCTAAGATATTTCCTTTTTCACCATAGTCCTCTTCGGGCTTCCAAATATCACTTTGCCAATTCCACAAGAACAGTCTTAGTGTAACGCTTCTTGAGGGTAAAGCTGTAACTCTCTGAGATGAATTAACAGAACACAAAGCAGTTTCTCAGAAACTTCTTTCCGGTTTTTAACGGAAGATATTTCCTTTTTCACCAGAGCCCTCTCTGGGCTTCCAAATATCACTTTGCCAATTCCACAAGAACAGTCTTAGCAAAAGGCTTCTTGAAGGGAAAGCTGTAACTCTGTGAGGTGAATTTACAGAACACAAAGCAGTTCCTCAGAAAGCTTCTTTCCAGTTTTTAACGGAAGAGATTTCCTTTTTCACCAAAGCCCTCTATGGGCTTCCAAATATCACTTTGCCAATTCCACAAGAACAGCCTTAGCGAAAGGCTTCTTGGAGGAAAAGCTGTAACTCTGTGAGATGAATTGACAGAATGCAAAGCAGTTTCTCAGAAAGCTTCTTTCCAGTTTTTAATGGAAGATATTTCCTTTTTCACCATAGCCCTCTATGGGCTTCAAAATATCACTTTCCCAATTCCACAAGAACAGCCTTAGCGAAAGGCTTCTTGAAGGTAAAGATGTACCTCTGTGAGATGAATTAACATAACACAAAGCAGTTTCTCAGAAAGCTTCTTTGCAGTTTTTAACAGAAGATATTTCCTTTTTCACCATAGCCCTCTATGGGCTTCCAAATATCACTTTGCCAATTCCACAAGAACAGTCTTAGCGAAAGGCTTCTTGAAGGGAAAGATATAACTCTGTGAGATGAATTAACAGAGTTTCTCAGAAAGCTTCTTTCCAGTTTTAACTGAAGATATTTCCTTTTCACCATAGCCCTCTGGGCTTCCAAATATCACTTTGCCAATTCCACAAGAACAGCCTTAGCGAAAGGCTTCTTGAAAGGAAAGATGTAACTCTGTGAGATGAATTAACAGAACACAAAGCAGTTTCTCAGAAAGCTTTTTTCCAGTTTTTAACGGAAGATATTTCCTTTTTCACCATAGCCCTCTATGGGCTTCCAAATATCACTTTGCCAATTCCACAAGAACAGTCTTAGCAAAAGGCTTCTTGAAGGGAAAGATGTAACTCTGTGAGATGAATTAACAGAACACAAAGCAGTTTCTCAGAAAGCTTCTTTGCAGTTTTAATGAAGATATTTCCTTTTCACCATAGCCCTCTATGGGCTTCCAAATATCACTTTGCCAATTCCACAAGCACAGTCTTAGCAAAAGGCTTTTGAGGGGAAAGCTGTAAATCTGTGAGATGAATTAACAGAACACAAAGCAGTTTCTCAGAAAGCTTCTTTCCAGTTTTTAACCTAAGATATTTCCTTTTTCACCATAGCCCTCTATGGGCTTCCAAATATCACTTTGCCAATTCCACAAGAACAGTCTTAGGGAAAGGCTTCTTGAGGGTAAAGCTGTAACTCTGTGAGATGAATTAACAGAACACAAAGCAGTTTCAAAGAAAGCTTCTTTCCAGTGTTTAACGGAAGATATTTTTTTTTCACCATAGCCCTCTAAGGGCTCCGAAATATCATTTTGCAAATTCCACGAGAACAGTCTTAGAGAAAGTCTTCTTGAGGGTAAAGCTGTAACTCTGTGAGATGAATTAACAGAACACAAAGCAGTTTCTCAGAAAACTTCTTTCCAGTTTTTAACGGAAGATATTTCCTTTTTCACCATAGCCCTCTATCGGCTTCCAAATATCACTTTGCCAATTCCACAAGAACAGCCTTAGAGAAAGGCTTCTTTAAGGGAAAGATGTAACTCTGTGAGATGAATTAACAGAACACAAAGCAGTTTCTCAGAAAGCTTTTTTCCAGTTTTTAACGGAAGATATTTCCTTTTTCACCATAGCCCTCTGGGCTTCCAAATATCACTTTGCAATTCCACAAGAACAGCCTTAGTGAAAGGCTTCTTGAAGGAAAGCTGTAACTCTGTGAGATGAATTAACAGAACACAAAGCAGTTTCTCAGAAAGCTTCTTTCCAGTTTTTAATGGAAGATATTTCCTTTTCACCATAGCCTCTATGGGCTTCCAAATATCACTTTGCCAATTCCACAAGAACAGCCTTAGCGAAAGGCTTCTTGAAGGAAAGCTGTAACTCTGTGAGATGAATTAACACACAAAGCAGTTTCTCAGAAAGCTTCTTTCCAGTTTTAACGGAAGATATTTCCTTTTCACCAAAGCCTCTATGGGCTTCCAAATATCACTTTGCCAATTCCACAAGAACAGCCTTAGCGAAAGGCTTCTTGAAGGAAAGATGTAACTCTGTGAGATGAATTAACAGAACACAAAGCAGTTTCTCAGAAAGCTTCTTTCCAGTTTTTAACGGAAGATATTTCCTTTTCACCATAGCCCTCTATGGGCTTCCAAATATCACTTTGCCATTTCCACAAGAACAGCCTTAGCGAAAGGCTTCTTGAAGGGAAAGATGTAACTCTGTGAGATGAATTAACAGAACACAAAGCATTTTCTCAGAAAGCTTCTTTCCAGTTTTTAACCTAAGATATTTCCTTTTTCACCATATCCTCTCGGGGCTACCAAATATCACTTTGCCAATTCCACAAGAACAGTCTTAGAGAAAGGCTTCCTGAGGGTAAAGCTGTAACTCTGTGAGAAGAATTAACAGAACACAAAGCAGTTTCTCAGAAAGATTTTTTCCAGTTTTTAACCTAAGATATTTCCTTTTTCACTACAGCCCTCTCAGGGCTTCCAAATATCGCATTGCCAATCCCACAAGAACAGTGTTAGAGAAAGGCTTCTTGAGGGGAAAAAGTAACTCTGTAAGATGAATTAACAGAACACAAAGCAGTTTCTCAGAAAGCGTCTTTCCAGTTTTTAATGGAAGATATTTCGTTTTTCACCATAGCCCCCTATGGGCTTCCAAATATCACTTTGCAAATTCCACAAGAACAGTCTTAGCGAAAGGCTTCTTGAGGGGAAAGCTGTAACTCTGTGAGATGAATTAACATAACACAAAGCAATTTCTCAGAAGGCTTCTTTCCAGTTTTTAACGGAAGAGATTTCCTTTTTCACCAAAGCCCTCTATGGGCTTCCAAATATCACTTTGCCAATTCCACAAGAACAGCCTTAGCGAAAGGCTTCTTGAAGGGAAAGCTGTAACTCTGTGAGATGAATTAACAGAACACAAAGCAGTTTTCCAGAAAGTTTCTTTCCAGTTTTTAACCTAAGATATTTTCTTTTTCACCATAGCCCTCAATGAGCTTCCAAATATCACTTTGCCAATTCCACAAGAACAGCCTTAGCGAAAGGCTTCTTGAAGGTAAAGATGTACCTCTGTGAGATGAATTAACACAACACAAAGCAGTTTCTCAGAAAGCTTCTTTCCAGTTTTTAACGGAAGATATTTCCTTTTTCACCATAGCCCTCTATGGGCTTCCAAATATCACTTTGTCAATTCCACAAGAGCAGCCGTAGCGAAAGTCTTCTTGAAGGGAAAGATGTAACTCTGTGAGATGAATTAACAGAAGACAAAGCAGTTTCTCAGAAAGCTTCTTTCCAGTTTTTAACGGAAGATATTTCCATTTTCACCATAGCCCTCTGGGGGCTTCCAAATATCACTTTGCCAATTCCACAAGAACAGCCTTAGCGAAGGCTTGTTGAAGGAAAGATGTAACTCTGAGATGAAATAACAGAACACAAAGCAGTTTCTCAGAAAGCTTCTTTCCAGTTTTTAACGGAAGATATTTCCTTTTCACCATAGCCCTCTGGGGGCTTCCAAATATCACTTTGCCAATTCCACAAGAACAGCCTTAGCGAAAGGCTTGTTGAAGGGAAAGATGTAACTCCGTGAGATGAAATAACAGAACACAAAGCAGTTTCTCAGAAAGCTTCTTTCCAGTTTTTAACGTAAGATATTTCGTTTTTCACTACAGCCCCTATGGGCTTCCAAATATCACTTTGCAAATTCCACAAGAACAGTCTTAACGAAAGGCTTCTTGAGGAAAGCTGTAACTCTGTGAGATGAATTTACAGAACACAAAGCAGTTTCTCAGAAA
>JAKFHT010000752.1:0-49215 GCA_023783455.1 Erythrocebus patas | reverse complement strand
TCTGAGAAATCTTATTTCCAGTTTTGAACGGAAGATATTTCCTTCTTCACCATAGCCCTCTACAGGCTTCCAAATATCACTTTGGCAATTCCACAAGAACAGCCTTAGCGAAAGGCTTCATGAAGGAAAGATGTCACTCTGTGAGATGAATTAACGGAATACAGAGCAGTTTCTCAGAAAGCTTGTTTCCAATTTTGAACGGAAGATATTTCCTTCTTCACCATAGCCCTCTACAGGCTTCCAAATATCACTTTGGCAATTCCACAAGAACAGCCATAGCGAAAGGCTTCATGAAGGAAAGATGTAACTCTGTGAGATGAATTAACGGAATACAGAGCAGTTTCTCAGAAAACTTCTTTCCAGTTTTGAACCGAAGATATTTCCTTCTTCACCATAGCCCTCTACAGGCTTCCAAATATCCTGTGCCAATTCCCCAAGAACAGCCTTAGCGAAGGCTTCTTGAAGGAAAGATGTAACTCTGTGAGATGAATTAACAGAACACAGAGCAGTTTCTCAGAAAGCTTCTTTCCAGTTTTCAACGGAAGATATTTCCTTTTTCACCATAGCCCTCTATGGGCTTCCAAATATCCCTGTGCCAATTCCACAAGAACAGCCTTAAGGAAAGGCTTCTTGAAGGGAAAGATGTCACTCTGTGAGATGAATTAACAGAACACAGAGCAGTTTCTCAGAAAGCTTCTTTCCAATTTTGAACGGAAGGTATTTCCTTTTTCATCATAGCCCTCTATGGGCTTCCAAATATCCCTGTGCCAATTCCCCAAGAACAGCCTTAGCGAAAGGATTCTTGAAGGGAAAGATGTAACTCTGTGAGATGAATTAACAGAACACAGAGCAGTTTCTCAGAAAGCTTCTTTCCAGTTTTGAACGGAAGATATTTCCTTTTTCACCATAGCCCTCTATGGGCTTCTAAATATCACTTTGGCAATTCCACAAGAACAGCCTTAGCGAAAGGCTTCTTGAAGGGAAAGATGTAACTCTGTGAGATGAATTAACAGAACACAGAGCAGTTTCTGAGAAATCTTATTTCCAGTTTTGAAGCGGAAGATATTTCCTTTTCACCATAGCCTCTATGGGCTTCCAAATATCCTTGCCAATTCCACAAGAACAGCCTTAGCGAAAGGCTTCTTGAAGGAAAGATGTAACTCTGTGAGATGAATTAACAGAACACAGAGCAGTTTCTCAGAAAGCTTGTTTCCAATTTTGAACGGAAGGTATTTCCTTTTTCATCATAGCCCTCTATGGGCTTCCAAATATCCCTGTGCCAATTCCACAAGAACAGCCTTAGCGAAAGGCTTCTTGAAGGAAAGATGTAACTCTGTGAGATGAATTAACAGAACACAGAGCAGTTTCTCAAGCTTCTTTCCAGTTTTGAACCGAAGATATTTCCTTTTCACCATAGCCTCCATGGGCTTCCAAATATCCCTGTTCCAATTCCACAAGAACAGCCATAGCGAAAGGCTTCTTGAAGGGAAAGATGTAACTCTGTGAGATGAATTAACAGAACACAGAGCAGTTTCTCAGAAAGCTTCTTTCCAGTTTTGAACGGAAGATATTTCCTTTTCACCATAGCCTCTATGGGCTTCAAATATCACTTTGCCAATTCCACAAGAACAGCCTTAGCGAAAGGCTTTGAAGGAAAGATGTAACTCTGTGAGATGAATTAACGGAATACAGAGCAGTTTCTCAGAAAGCTTCTTTCCAGTTTTGAAAGGAAGATACTTCCTTTTTCACCATAGCCCTCTATGGGCTTCAATTATCACTTTGCCAATTCCACAAGAACAGCCTTAGCGAAGGCTTCTTGAAGGGAAAGATGTAACTCTGTGAGATGAATTAACAGAACACAGAGCACTTTCTCAGAAAGCTAATTACCAGTTTTGAACGGAAGTTATTTCCTTTTTCACCATAGCCCTCTACAGGCTTCCAAATATCACTTTGCCAATTCCACAAGAACAGCCTTAGCGAAAGGCTTCATGAAGGGAAACATGTAACTCTGTGAGGTGAATTAACAAAACACAGAGCAGTTTCTCAGAAAGCTTCTTTCCAGTTTTGAACGGAAGATATTTCCTTTTTCACCATAGCCCTCTATTAGCTTCCAAATATCCTTTGCCAATTCCACAAGAACAGCCTTAGCGAAAGGCTTCTTGAAGGGAAAGATGTAACTCTGTGAGATGAATTCAGAGAACAGAGCAGTTACTCAGAAAGCTTCTTTCCAGTTTTGAACGGAAGATATTTCCTTTTCACCATAGCCCTCTATGGGTTTCCAAATATCCTTTGCCAATTCCACAAGAAGAGCCTGAGCGAAGGCTTCTTGAAGGAAAGATGTAACTCTGTGAGATGAATTAACAGAACACAGAGCAGTTTCTCAGAAAGCTTCTTTCCAGTTTTGAACGGAAGATATTTCCTTTTCACCATAGCCATATATGGGCTTCCAAATATCACTTTGTCTATTCCACAAGAACAGCCTTAGCGAAAGGCTTCATGAAGGAAAGATGTAACTCTGTGAGGTGAATTAACAGAACACAGAGCAGTTTCTCAGAAAGCTTCTTTCCAGTTTTGAATGGAAGATATTTCCTTTTTACCATAGCCCTCTATGGGCTTCCAAATATCCTTTGCCAATTCCACAAGAACAGCCTTAGCGAAGGCTTCTTGAAGGAAAGATGTAACTCTGTGAGATGAATTAACACAACACAGAGCGGTTTCTCAGAAAGCTTCTTTCCAGTTTTGAACGGAAGATATTTCCTTTTCACCATAGCCCTATGGGCTTCAAATATCCTTTGCCAATTCCACTAGAATAGACTTAGCGAAAGGCTTCTTGAAGGAAAGATGTAACTCTGTGAGATGAATTAACAGAACACAGAGTAGTTTCTGAGAAAGCTTCTTTCCAGTTTTGAGCGGAAGATATTTCCTTTTCACCGTAGCCCTCTATGGGTTTCCAAATGTCACTTTGCCAATTCCACAAGAACAGCCTTAGCGAAAGGCTTCCTGAAGGAAAGATGTAACTCTGTGAGATGAATTAACAGAACACAGAGCAGTTTCTCAGAAAGCTTCTTTCCAGTTTTTAACGGAAGATATTTCCTTTTCACCATAGCCCTCTATGGGCTTCCAAATATCCTGTGCCAATTCCACAAGAACAGCCTTAGCGAAGGCTTCTTGAAGGGAAAGATGTAACTCTGTGAGATGAATTAACAGAACACAGAGCAGTTTCTCAGAAGCTTCTTTCCAGATTTGAACCGAAGATATTTCCTTTTCACCATAGCCCTCTATGGGCTTCCAAATATCCCTGTTCCAATTCCACAAGAACAGCCATAGCGAAAGGCTTCTTGAAGGAAAGATGTAACTCTGTGAGATGAATTAACGGAACACAGAGCAGTTTCTCCGAAAGCTTCTTTCCAGTTTTGAACCGAAGATACTTCCTTTTTCACCATAGGCCTCTATGGGCTTTGAATTATCACTTTGCCAATTCCACAAGAACAGCCTTAGCGAAAGGCTTCTTGAAGGGAAAGATGTAACTCTGTGAGATGAATTAACAGAACACAGAGCAGTTTCTCAGAAAGCTAATTACCAGTTTTGAACGGAAGATATTTCCTTTTTCACCATAGCCCTCTACAGGCTTCCAAATATCACTTTGCCAATTCCACAAGAACAGCCTTAGCGAAAGGCTTCATGAAGGGAAAGATGTAACTCTGTGAGGTGAATTAACAAAACACAGAGCAGTTTCTCAGAAAGCTTCTTTCCAGTTTTGAACGGAAGATATTTCCTTTTTCACCATAGCCCTCTATGGGCTTCCAAATATCACTTTGCCAATTCCAAAAGAACAGTCTTAGCGAAAGGCTTCTTGGAGGGAAAGATGTAACTCTGTGAGATGAATTAACAGAACACAGAGCAGTTTCTCAGAAAGCTTCTTTCCAGTTTTGAACGGAAGATATTTCCTTTTTCACCATAGCCCTCTATGGGCTTCCAAATATCACTTTGCTAATTCCACAAGAACAGCCTTAGCGAAAGACTTCTTGAAGGGAAAGATGTAACTCTGTGAGATGAATTAACAGAACACAGAGCAGTTTCTGAGAAAGCTTCTTTCCAGTTTTTAACGGAAGATATTTCCTTTTTCACCATAGCCCTCTAGGGGCTTCCAAATATCCCTTTGCCAATTCCACAAGAACAGCCTTAGCGAAAGGCTTCTTGAAGGGAAAGATGTAACTCTGTGAGATGAATTAACAGAACACAGAGCAGTTTCTCAGAAAGCTTCTTTCTAGTTTTGAATGGAAGATATTTCCTTTTTCACCATAGCCCTCTATGGGCTTCGAAATATCACTTTGCCAATTCCACAAGAACAGCCTTAGCGAAAGGCTTCTTGAAGGAAAGATGTAACTCTGTGAAATGAATTAACAGAACACAGAGCAGTTTCTCAGAAAACTTCTTTCCAGTTTTGAACGGAAGATATTTTTCACCATAGCCCTCAATGGGCTTCCAAATATCACTTTGCCAATTCCACAAGAACAGCCTTAGCGAAAGGCTTCTTGAAGGAAAGATGTAACTCTGTGAGATGAATTAACAGAACACAGAGCAGTTTCTCAGAAAGCTTCTTTCCAGTTTTGAACGGAAGATATTTCCTTTTACCATAGCCCTCTAGGGGCTTCCAAATATCCTTTGCCAATTCCACAAGAACAGCCTTAGCGAAAGGCTTCTTGAAGGAAAGATGTAACTCTGTGAGATGACTTAACAGAACACAGAGCAGTTTCTCAGAAAGCTTCTTTCCAGTTTTGAACGGAAGATATTTCCTTTTTCACCATAGCCCTATATGGGCTTTAAAATATCCCTTTGCCAATTCCAATAGAATAGCCTTAGCGAAAGGCTTCTTGAAGGGAAAGATGTAACTCTGTGAGATGAATTAACAGAACACAGAGCAGTTTCTCAGAAAGCTTCTTTCCAGTTTTGAACGGAAGATATTTCCTTTTTCACCGTAGCCCTCTACGGGCTTCCAAATGTCACTTTGCCAATTCCACAAGAACAGCCTTAGCGAAAGGCTTCCTGATGGGAAAGATGTAACTCTGTGAGATGAATTTACAGAACACAGAGCAGTTTCTCAGAAAGCTTCTTTCCAGTTTTTAACGGAAGATATTTCCTTTTTCACCATAGCCCTCTATGGGCTTCGAAATATCACTTTGCCAATTCCACAAGAACAGCCTTAGCGAAAGGCTTCTTGAAGGGAAAGATGTAACTCTGTGAGATGAATTAACAGAACACAGAGCAGTTTCTCAGAAAACTTCTTTCCAGTTTTGAACCGAAGATATTTCTTTTTTCACGATAGACCTCTATGGGCTTCCAAATATCCGTGTTCCAATTCCACAAGAACAGCCATAGCTAAAGGCTTCTTGAAGGGAAAGATGTAACTCTGTGAGATGAATTAACAGAACACAGAGTAGTTTCTAAGAACGCTTCTTTCCAGTTTTGAAAGGAAGATATTTCCTTTTTCACCATAGCCCTATATGGGCTTCCAAATATCACTTTGTCTATTCCACAAGAACAGCCTTAGCGAAAGGCTTCTTAAAGGGAAAGATGTAACTCTGTGAGATGAATTAACAGAACACAGAGCAGTTTCTCAGAAAGCTTCTTTCCAGTTTTGAACGGAAGATATTACCTTTTACCATAGCCCTCTATGGGCTTCCAAATATCCGTGTTCCAATTCCACAAGAACAGCCATAGCTAAAGGCTTCTTGAAGGAAAGATGTAACTCTGTGAGATGAATTAACAGAACACAGAGTAGTTTCTAAGAACGCTTCTTTCCAGTTTTGAAAGGAAGATATTTCCTTTTTCACCATAGCCCTATATGGGCTTCCAAATATCACTTTGTCTATTCCACAAGAACAGCCTTAGCGAAGGCTTCTTGAAGGAAAGATGTAACTCTGTGAGATGAATTAACAGAACACAGAGCAGTTTCTCAGAAAGCTTCTTTCCAGTTTTGAAGCGGAAGATATTTCCTTTTCACCATAGCCCTATGGGCTTCCAAATATCCTGTGCCAATTCCACAAGAACAGCCTTAGCGAAAGGCTTCTTGAAGGAACGATGTAACTCTGTGAGATGAATTAACAGAACACAGAGCAGTTTCTCAGAAAGATTCTTTCCAGTTTTGAGCGGAAGATATTTCCTTCTTCACCATAGCCCACTATGGGCTTCCAAATATCCTGTGCCAATTCCACAAGAACAGCCTTAGCGAAAGGCTTCTTGAAGGGAAAGATGTAACTCTGTGAGATGAATTAACAGAACACAGAGCAGTTTCTCAAGCTTCTTTCCAGTTTTGAGCGGAAGATATTTCCTTTTCACCATAGCCCTCTATGGGCTTCCAAATATCCTGTGCCAATTCCACAAGAACAGCCTTAGCGAAAGGCTTCTTGAAGGGAAAGATGTCACTCTGTGAGATGAATTAACAGAACACAGAGCAGTTTCTCAGAAAGCTTCTTTCCAGTTTTGAGCGGAAGGTATTTCCTTTTCATCATAGCCCTCTATGGGCTTCCAAATATCCTGTGCCAATTCCACAAGAACAGCCTTAGCGAAAGGCTTCTTGAAGGGAAAGATGTAACTCCGTGAGATGAATTAACAGAACACAGAGCAGTTTCTCAGAAAGCTTCTTTCCAGTTTTGAGCGGAAGATACTTCCTTTTTCACCATAGCCCTCTATGGGCTTCAAATATCACTTTGCCAATTCCACAAGAACAGCCTTAGCGAAAGGCTTCTTGAAGGAAAGATGTAACTCTGTGAGATTAATTAACAGAACACAGAGCAGTTTCTCAGAAAGCTAATTACCAGTTTTGAGCGGAAGATATTTCCTTTTCACCATAGCCCTCTACAGGCTTCCAAATATCACTTTGCCAATTCCACAAGAACCGCCTTAGCGAAAGGCTTCTTGAAGGAAAGATGTAACTCTGTGAGGTGAATTAACAAAACACAGAGCAGTTTCTCAGAAAGCTTCTTTCCAGTTTTGAGCGGAAGATATTTCCTTTTCACCATAGCCCACTATGGGCTTCCAAATATCACTTTGCCAATTCCACATGAACAGCCTTAGCGAAGGCTTCTTGAAGGAAAGATGTCACTCTGTGAGATGAATTAACAGAACACAGAGCAGTTTCTCAGAAAGCTTCTTTCCAATTTTGAGCGGAAGGTATTTCCTTTTCATCATAGCCCTCTATGGGCTTCCAAATATCCTGTGCCAATTCCACAAGAACAGCCTTAGCGAAAGGCTTCTTGAAGGGAAAGATGTAACTCTGTGAGATGAATTAACAGAACACAGAGCAGTTTCTCAGAAAGCTTCTTTCCAGTTTTGAGCGGAAGATATTTCCTTTTCACCATAGCCCTCTATGGGCTTCCAAATATCCTGTGCCAATTCCACAAGAACAGCCTTAGCGAAAGGCTTCTTGAAGGGAAAGATGTAACTCTGTGAGATGAATTAACAGAACACAGAGCAGTTTCTCAGAAAGCTTCTTTCCAGTTTTGAACGGAAGATATTTCCTTTTTCACCATAGCCCTCTATGGGCTTCCAAATATCACTTTGCCAATTCCAAAAGTACAGTCTTAGCGAAAGGCTTCTTGGAGGGAAAGATGTAACTCTGTGAGATGAATTAACAGAACACAGAGCAGTTTCTCATAAAGCTTCTTTCCAGTTTTGAACGGAAGATATTTCCTTTTTCACCATAGCCCTCTATGGGCTTCCAAATATCCCTGTGCCAATTCCACAAGAACAGCCTTAGCGAAAGGCTTCTTGAAGGGAACGATGTCACTCTGTGAGATGAATTAACAGAACACAGAGCAGTTTCTCAGAAAGCTTCTTTCCAATTTTCAACGGAAGGTACTTCCTTTTTCATCATAGCCCTCTAAGGGCTTCCAAATATCCCTGTGCCAATTCCACAAGAACAGCCTTAGCGAAAGGCTTCTTGAAGGGAACGATGTAACTCTGTGAGATGAATTAACAGAACACAGAGTAGATTCTCAGAAAGCTTCTTTCGCGTTTTGAACGGAAGATATTTCCTTTTTCACCATAGCCCTCTATGGGCTTCCAAATATCACTTTGCCAATTCCACAAGAACAGCCTTAGCGAAAGGCTTCTTGAAGGGAAAGATGTAACTCTGTGAGATGAATTAACAGAACACAGAGCAGTTTCTCAGAAAGCTTCTTTCCAGTTTTGAACGGAAGATATTTCCTTTTACACCGTAGCCCTCTATGGGCTTCCAAATATCCCTGTGCCAATTCCACAAGAACAGCCTTAGCGAAAGGCTTCTTGAAGGGAAAGATGTAACTCTGTGAGATGAATTAACGGAACACAGAGCAGTTTCTCAGAAAGCTTCTTTCCAGTTTTGAACGGAAGATACTTCCTTTTTCACCATAGCCCTCTATGGGCTTCGAATTATCACTTTGCCAATTCCACAAGAACAGCCTTAGCGAAAGGCTTCTTGAAGGGAAAGATGTAACGCTGTGAGATGAATTAACAGAACACAGAGCAGTTTCTCAGAAAGCTAATTACCAGTTTTGAACGGAAGATATTTCCTTTTTCACCATAGCCCTCTACAGGCTTCCAAATATCACTTTGCCAATTCCACAAGAACCGCCTTAGCGAAAGGCTTCATGAAGGGAAGGATGTAACTCTGTGAGGTGAATTAACAAAACACGGAGCAGTTTCTCAGAAAGCTTCTTTCCAGTTTTGAACGGAAGATATTTCCTTTTTCACCATAGCCCTCTATGGGCTTCCAAATATCACTTTGCCAATTCCAAAAGAACAGTCTTAGCGAAAGGCTTCTTGAAGGGAAAGATGTAACTCTGTGACATGAATTAACAGAACATAGAGCAGTTTCTGAGAAATCTTCTTTCCAGTTTTTAACGGAAGATATTTCCTTTTTCACCATAGCCCTCTATGGGCTTCCAAATATCCCTTTGCCAATTCCACAAGAACAGCCTTAGCGAAAGGCTTCTTGAAGGGAAAGATGTAACTCTGTGAGATGAATTAACGGAACACAGAGCAGTTTCTCAGAAAGCTTCTTTCTAGTTTTGAACGGAAGATATTTCCTTTTTCACCATAGCCCTCTATGGGCTTCCAAATATCCTTTGCCAATTCCACAAGAACAGCCTTAGCGAAAGGCTTCTTGAAGGGAAAGATGTAACTCTGAGATGAATTAACAGAACACAGAGCAGTTTCTCAGAAAACTTCTTTCCAGTTTTGAACGGAAGATATTTCCTTTTTCACCATAGCCGTCTATGGGCTTCCAAATATCCTTGTGCCAATTCCACAAGAACAGCCTTAGCGAAAGGCTTCTTGAAGGGAAAGATGTAACTCTGTGAGATGAATTAACAGAACACAGAGCAGTTTCTCAGAAAGCTTCTTTCCAATTTTGAACGGAAGGTATTTCCTTTTTCATCATAGCCCTCTATGGGCTTCCAAATATCCCTGTGCCAATTCCACAAGAACAGCCTTAGCGAAAGGCTTCTTGAAGGGAAAGATGTAACTCTGTGAGATGAATTAACAGAACACAGAGCAGTTTCTCAGAAAGCTTCTTTCCAGTTTTGAACGGAAGATATTTCCTTTTTCACCATAGCCCTCTATGGGCTTCGAAATATCACTTTGCCAATTCCACAAGAACAGCCTTAGCGAAAGGCTTCTTGAAGGGAAAGATGTAACTCTGTGAGATGAATTAACAGAACACAGAGCAGTTTCTGAGAAATCTTCTTTCCAGTTTTGAACGGAAGATATTTCCTTTTTCACCATAGCCCTCTATGGGCTTCCAAAAATCCCTTTGCCAATTACACAAGAACAGCCTTAGCGAAAGGCTTCTTGAAGGGAAAGATGTAACTCTGTGTGATGAATTAACAGAACACAGAGCAGTCTCTCAGAAAGCTTCTTTCCAATTTTGAACGGAAGGTATTTCCTTTTTCATCATAGCCCTCTATGGGCTTCCAAATATCCCTGTGCCAATTCCACAAGAACAGCCTTAGCGAAAGGCTTCTTGAAGGGAAAGATGTAACTCTGTGAGATGAATTAACAGAACACAGAGTAGTTTCTCAGAAAGCTTCTTTCCAGTTTTGAACGGAAGATATTTCCTTTTTCACCATAGCCCTCTATGGGCTTCCAAATATCACTTTGCCAATTCCACAAGAACAGCCTTAGCGAAAGGCTTTGAAGGAAAGATGTAACTCTGTGAGATGAATTAACAGAACACAGAGCAGTTTCTCAGAAAGCTTCTTTCCAGTTTTGAACGGAAGATATTTCCTTTTTCACCATAGCCCTCTATGGGCTTCCAAATATCACTTTGCCAATTCCAAAAGTACAGTCTTAGCGAAAGGCTTCTTGGAGGGAAAGATGTAACTCTGTGAGATGAATTAACAGAACACAGAGCAGTTTCTCATAAAGCTTCTTTCCAGTTTTGAACGGAAGATATTTCCTTTTTCACCGTAGCCCTCTATGTGCTTCCAAATATCACTTTGCCAATTCCACAAGAACAGCCTTAGCGAAAGGCTTCTTGAAGGGAAAGATGTAACTCTGTGAGATGAATTAACAGAACACAGAGCAGTTTCTGAGAAATCTTCTTTCCAGTTTTGAACGGAAGATATTTCCTTTTTCACCATAGCCCTCTATGGGCTTCCAAATATCCCTTTGCCAATTCCACAAGAACAACCTTTGCGAAAGGCTTCTTGAAGGGAAAGATGTAACTCTGTGATGAATTAACAGAACACAGAGCAGTTTCTCAGAAAGCTTCTTTGTAGTTTTGAACGGAAGATATTTACTTTTTCACCATAGCCCTCTATGGGCTTCGAAATATCACTTTGCCAATTCCACAAGAACAGCCTTAGCGAAAGGCTTCTTGAAGGGAAAGATGTAACTCTGTGAGATGAATTAACAGAACACAGAGCAGTTTCTCAGAAAGCTTCTTTCCAGTTTTGAACGGAAGATATTTCCTTTTACACCGTAGCCCTCTATGGGCTTCCAAAGATCCCTGTGCCAATTCCACAAGAACAGCCTTAGCGAAAGGCTTCTTGAAGGGAACGATGTAACTCTGTGAGATGAATTAACAGAACACAGAGCAGTTTCTCAGAAAGCTTCTTTCCAGTTTTGAACGGAAGATACTTCCTTTTTCACCATAGCCCTCTATGGGCTTCGAAGTATCACTTTGCCAATTCCACAAGACAGCCTTAGTGAAAGGCTTCTTGAAGGGAAAGATGTAACTCTGTGAGATGAATTAACAGAACACAGAGCACTTTCTCAGAAAGCTAATTACCAGTTTTGAACGGAAGATATTTCCTTTTCACCATAGCCCTCTATGGGCTTCCAAATATCCTTTGCCAATTCCACAAGAACAGCCTTAGCGAAAGGCTTCTTGAAGGGAAAGATGTAACTCTGTGAGATGAATTAACAGAACACAGAGCAGTTTCTCAGAAAGCTTCTTTCCAGTTTTGAGCGGAAGATATTTCCTTTTCACCATAGCCCTCTATGGGCTTCCAAATATCCTTTGCCAATTCCACAAGAACAGCCTTAGCGAAGGCTTCTTGAAGGGAAAGATGTAACTCTGAGATGAATTAACAGAACACAGAGCAGTTTCTCAGAAAACTTCTTTCCAGTTTTGAGCGGAAGATATTTCCTTTTTCACCATAGCCTCTATGGGCTTCCAAATATCCTTGTGCCAATTCCACAAGAACAGCCTTAGCGAAAGGCTTCTTGAAGGGAAAGATGTCAGTCTGTGAGATGAATTAACAGAACACAGAGCAGTTTCTCAGAAAGCTTCTTTCCAATTTTGAACGGAAGGTATTTCCTTTTCACCATAGCCCTCTATGGGCTTCCAAATATCCTGTGCCAATTCCACAAGAACAGCCTTAGCGAAAGGCTTCTTGAAGGAAAGATGTAACTCTGTGAGATGAATTAACAGAACACAGAGCAGTTTCTCAAGCTTCTTTCCAGTTTTGAGCGGAAGATATTTCCTTTTTCACCATAGCCTCTATGGGCTTCCAAATATCACTTTGCCAATTCCACAAGAACAGCCTTAGCGAAAGGCTTCTTGAAGGGAAAGATGTAACTCTGTGAGATGAATTAACAGAACACAGAGCAGTTTCTGAGAAATCTTCTTTCCACTTTTGAACGGAAGATATTTCCTTTTTCACCATAGCCCTCTATGGGCTTCCAAATATCCCTTTGCCAATTCCACAAGAACAGCCTTAGCGAAAGGCTTCTTGAAGGGAAAGATGTAACTCTGTGAGATGAATTAACAGAACACAGAGCAGTTTCTCAGAAAGCTTCTTTCCAATTTTGAACGGAAGGTATTTCCTTTTTCATCATAGCCCTCTATGGGCTTCCAAATATCCCTGTGCCAATTCCACAAGAACAGCCTTAGCGAAAGGCTTCTTGAAGGGAAAGATGTAACTCTGTGAGATGAATTAACAGAACACAGAGCAGTTTCTCAGAAAGCTTCTTTCCAGTTTTGAACGGAAGATATTTCCTTTTCACCATAGCCCTCTATGGGCTTCAAATATCACTTTGCCAATTCCACAAGAACAGCCTTAGCGAAGGCTTCTTGAAGGAAAGATGTAACTCTGTGAGATGAATTAACAGAACACAGAGCAGTTTCTCAGAAAGCTTCTTTCCAGTTTTGAACGGAAGATATTTCCTTTTTCACCATAGCCCTCTATGGGCTTCCAAATATCACTTTGCCAATTCCACAAGAACAGCCTTAGCGAAAGGCTTCTTGAAGGGAAAGATGTAACTCTGTGAGATGAATTAACAGAACACAGAGCAGTTTCTCAGAAAGCTTCTTTCCAGTTTTGAGCGGAAGATATTTCCTTTTTCACCATAGCCCTCTATGGGCTTCCAAATATCACTTTGCCAATTCCACAAGAACAGCCTTAGCGAAAGGCTTCTTGAAGGGAAAGATGTAACTCTGTGAGATGAATTAACAGAACACAGAGCAGTTTCTCAGAAAGCTTCTTTCCAGTTTTGAGCGGAAGATATTTCCTTTTCACCATAGCCCTCTATGGGCTTCCAAATATCCTTTGCCAATTCCACAAGAACAGCCTTAGCGAAAGGCTTCTTGAAGGAAAGATGTAACTCTGTGAGATGAATTAACAGAACACAGAGCAGTTTCTCAGAAAGCTTCTTTGTAGTTTTGAGCGGAAGATATTTCCTTTTTCACCATAGCCCTCTATGGGCTTCCAAATATCACTTTGCCAATTCCACAAGAACAGCCTTAGCGAAAGGCTTCTTGAAGGAAAGATGTAACTCTGTGAGATGAATTAACAGAACACAGAGCAGTTTCTCAAGCTTCTTTCCAGTTTTGAGCAGGAAGATATTTCCTTTTTCACCGTAGCCCTCTATGGGCTTCCAAATATCCTGTGCCAATTCCACAAGAACAGCCTTAGCGAAAGGCTTCTTGAAGGGAAGATGTAACTCTGTGAGATGAATTAACAGAACACAGAGCAGTTTCTCAGAAAGCTTCTTTCCAGTTTTGAGCGGAAGATACTTCCTTTTTCACCATAGCCCTCTATGGGCTTCCAAATATCACTTTGCCAATTCCACAAGAACAGCCTTAGTGAAAGGCTTCTTGAAGGAAAGATGTAACTCTGTGAGATGAATTAACAGAACACAGAGCAGTTTCTCAGAAAGCTTCTTTCCAGTTTTGAGCGGAAGATATTTCCTTTTTCACCATAGCCCTCCATGGGCTTCCAAATATCCTTTGCCAATTCCACAAGAACAGCCTTAGCGAAAGGCTGCTTGAAGGAAAGATGTAACTCTGTGAGGTGAATTAACAGAACACAGAGCAGTTTCTCAGAAAGCTTCTTTCCAGTTTTGAGGAAGATATTTCCTTTTTCACCATAGCCCTCTATGGGCTTCCAAATATCCTTTGCCAATTCCACAAGAACAGCCTTAGCGAAGGCTTCTTGAAGGAAAGATGTAACTCTGTGAGATGAATTAACAGAACACAGAGCAGTTTCTCAGAAAGCTTCTTTCCAGTTTTGAGCGGAAGATATTTCCTTTTTCACCATAGCCCTCTATGGGCTTCCAAATATCCTGTGCCAATTCCACAAGAACAGCCTTAGCGAAAGGCTTCTTGAAGGAAAGATGTAACTCTGTGAGATGAATTAACAGAACACAGAGCAGTTTCTCAGAAAGCTTCTTTCCAGTTTTGAACGGAAGGTATTTCCTTTTTCACCATAGCCCTCTATGGGCTTCCAAATATCCTGTGCCAATTCCACAAGAACAGCCTTAGCGAAGGCTTCTTGAAGGGAAAGATGTAACTCTGTGAGATGAATTAACAGAACACAGAGCAGTTTCTCAGAAAGCTTCTTTCCAGTTTTGAGCGGAAGATATTTCCTTTTCACCATAGCCCTCTATGGGCTTGAAATATCACTTTGCCAATTCCACAAGAACAGCCTTAGCGAAGGCTTCTTGAAGGGAAAGATGTAACTCTGTGAGATGAATTAACAGAACACAGAGCAGTTTCTCAGAAATCTTCTTTCCAGTTTTGAACGGAAGATATTTCCTTTTTCACCATAGCCCTCTATGGGCTTCCAAATATCCTTTGCCAATTCCACAAGAACAGCCTTAGCGAAAGGCTTCTTGAAGGAAAGATGTAACTCTGTGAGATGAATTAACAGAACACAGAGCAGTTTCTCAGAAAGCTTCTTTCCAGTTTTGAGCGGAAGGTATTTCCTTTTCACCATAGCCCTCTATGGGCTTCCAAATATCCTTTGCCAATTCCACAAGAACAGCCTTAGCGAAAGGCTTCTTGAAGGGAAAGATGTAACTCTGTGAGATGAATTAACAGAACACAGAGCAGTTTCTCAAGCTTCTTTCCAGTTTTGAGCGGAAGATATTTCCTTTTTCACCATAGCCTCTATGGGCTTCCAAATATCACTTGCCAATTCCACAAGAACAGCCTTAGCGAAAGGCTTCTTGAAGGGAAAGATGTAACTCTGTGAGATGAATTAACAGAACACAGAGCAGTTTCTCAGAAAGCTTCTTTCCAGTTTTGAGCGGAAGATATTTCCTTTTCACCATAGCCCTCTATGGGCTTCCAAATATCACTTTGCCAATTCCACAAGAACAGCCTTAGCGAAAGGCTTCTTGAAGGAAAGATGTAACTCTGAGATGAATTAACAGAACACAGAGCAGTTTCTCAGAAAGCTTCTTCCAGTTTTGAACGGAAGATATTTCCTTTTCACCATAGCCCTCTATGGGCTTCCAAATATCACTTTGCCAATTCCACAAGAACAGCCTTAGTGAAAGGCTTCTGAAGGAAAGATGTAACTCTGTGAGATGAATTAACAGAACACAGAGCAGTTTCTCAGAAAGCTTCTTTCCAGCTTTGAAAGGAAGATATTTCCTTTTTCACCATAGCCCTCTATGGGCTTCCAAATATCCCTTTGCAAATTCCACAAGAACAGCCTTAGCGAAAGGCTCCTTGAAGGGAAGATGTAACTCTGAGATGAATTAACAGAACAGAGAGCAGTTTCTCAGAAAGCTTCTTTCCAGTTTTGAGCGGAAGATATTTCCTTTTTCACCATAGCCCTCTATGGGCTTCCAAATATCCCTTTGCCAATTCCACAAGAACAGCCTTAGCGAAAGGCTTCTTGAAGGAAAGATGTAACTCTGTGAGATGAATTAACAGAACACAGAGCAGTTTCTCAGAAAGCTTCTTTCCAGTTTTGACGGAAGATATTTCCTTTTTCACCATAGCCCTCTATGGGCTTCCAAATATCCTTTGCCAATTCACAAGAACAGCCTTAGCGAAAGGCTTCTTGAAGGGAAGATGTAACTCTGTGAGATGAATTAACAGAACACAGAGCAGTTTCTCAAGCTTCTTTCCAGTTTTGAGCGGAAGATACTTCCTTTTTCACCATAGCCCTCTATGGGCTTCCAAATATCACTTTGCCAATTCCACAAGAACAGCCTTAGCGAAGGCTTCTTGAAGGGAAAGATGTAACTCTGTGAGATGAATTAACAGAACACAGAGCACTTTCTCAGAAAGCTTCTTTCCAGTTTTGAGCGGAAGATATTTCCTTTTCACCATAGCCCTCACGGGCTTCCAAATATCCTTTTCCAATTCCACAAGAACAGCCTTAGCGAAAGGCTTCTTGAAGGAAAGATGTAACTCTGTGAGATGAATTAACAGAACACAGAGCAGTTTCTCAAGCTTCTTTCCAGTTTTGAGCGGAAGATATTTCCTTTTCACCATAGCCCTCTAAGGGCTTCCAAATATCACTTTGCCAATTCCACAAGAACAGCCTTAGCGAAAGGCTTCTTGAAGGGAAGATGTAACTCTGTGAGATGAATTAACAGAACACAGAGCAGTTTCTCAGAAAGCTTCTTTCCAGTTTTGAACGGAAGATATTTCCTTTTCACCATAGCCCTCTATGGGCTTCCAAATATCCTTTGCCAATTCACAAGAACAGCCTTAGCGAAGGCTTCTTGAAGGGAAGATGTAACTCTGTGAGATGAATTAACAGAACACAGAGCAGTTTCTCAGAAAGCTTCTTTCCAGTTTTGAAGCGGAAGATATTTCCTTTTCACCATAGCGCTCTATGGGCTTCCAAATATCCTTTGCCAATTCACAAGAACAGCCTTAGCGAAAGGCTTCTTGAAGGGAAAGATGTAACTCTGTGAGATGAATTAACAGAACACAGAGCAGTTTCTCAAGCTTCTTTCCAGTTTTCAAGGAAGATATTTCCTTTTCACCATAGCCCTCTATGGGTTTCCAAATATCCCTTTGCCAATTCACAAGAACAGCCTTAGCGAAAGGCTTCCTGAAGGAAAGATGTAACTCTGTGAGATGAATTAACAGAACACAGAGCAGTTTCTCAGAAAGCTTCTTTCCAGTTTTGAACGGAAGATATTTCCTTTTCACCATAGCCCTCTATGGGCTTCAAATATCACTTGCCAATTCCACAAGAACAGCCTTAGCGAAGGCTTCTTGAAGGAAAGATGTAACTCTGTGAGATGAATTAACAGAACACAGAGCAGTTTCTCAAGCTTCTTTCCAGTTTTGAGCGGAAGATATTTCCTTTTTCACCATAGCCCTCTATGGGCTTCAAATATCCTTTGCCAATTCCACAAGAACAGCCTTAGCGAAAGGCTTCTTGAAGGGAAAGATGTAACTCTGTGAGATGAATTAACAGAACACAGAGCAGTTTCTCAGAAAGCTTCTTTCCAGTTTTGAAGCGGAAGATATTTCCTTTTCACCATAGCCCTCTATGGGCTTCAAATATCACTTTGCCAATTCCACAAGAACAGCCTTAGCGAAGGCTTCTTGAAGGAAAGATGTAACTCTGTGAGATGAATTAACAGAACACAGAGCAGTTTCTCAAGCTTCTTTCCAGTTTTGAACGGAAGATATTTCCTTTTCACCATAGCCCTCTATGGGCTTCCAAATATCACTTTGCCAATTCCACAAGAACAGCCTTAGCGAAAGGCTTTGAAGGGAAAGATGTAACTCTGTGAGATGAATTAACAGAACACAGAGCAGTTTCTCAAGCTTCTTTCCAGTTTTCAAAGGAAGATATTTCCTTTTCACCATAGCCCTCTATGGGTTTCCAAATATCCTTTGCCAATTCCACAAGAACAGCCTTAGCGAAAGGCTTCTGAAGGAAAGATGTAACTCTGTGAGATGAATTAACAGAACACAGAGCAGTTTCTCAAGCTTCTTTCCAGTTTTGAACGGAAGATATTTCCTTCTTCACCATAGCCCTCTATGGGCTTCCAAATATCCTTTGCCAATTCCACAAGAACAGCCTTAGTGAAAGGCTTCTTGAAGGGAAAGATGTAACTCTGTGAGATGAATTAACGGAACACAGAGCAGTTTCTCAGAAAGCTTCTTTCCAGTTTTAGCGGAAGATATTTCCTTTTCACCATAGCCTCTATGGGCTTCCAAATATCCTTTGCCAATTCCACAAGAACAGCCTTAGCGAAAGGCTTCTTGAAGGGAAAGATGTAACTCTGTGAGATGAATTAACAGAACACAGAGCAGTTTCTCAAGCTTCTTTCCAGTTTTCAAGGAAGATATTTCCTTTTCACCATAGCCCTCTATGGGCTTCCAAATATCCTTTGCCAATTCCACAAGAACAGCCTTAGCGAAAGGCTTCCTGAAGGGAAAGATGTAACTCTGTGAGATGAATTAACAGAACACAGAGCAGTTTCTCAGAAAGCTTCTTTCCAGTTTTGAGCGGAAGATATTTCCTTTTCACCATAGCCCTCTATGGGCTTCCAAATATCACTTTGCCAATTATACAAGAACAGCCTTAGCGAAAGGCTTCTTGAAGGGAAGATGTAACTCTGTGAGATGAATTAACAGAACACAGAGCAGTTTCTCAGAAAGCTTCTTTCCAGTTTTGAGCGGAAGATATTTCTTTTTCACCATAGCCCTCTAAGGGCTTCCAAATATCACTTTGCCAATTCCACAAGAACAGCCTTAGCGAAGGCTTCTTGAAGGGAAAGATGTAACTCTGTGAGATGAATTAACAGAACACAGAGCAGTTTCTCAGAAAGCTTCTTTCCAGTTTTGAGCGGAAGATATTTCCTTTTCACCATAGCCCTCTATGGGCTTCCAAATATCCTTTGCCAATTCCACAAGAACAGCCTTAGCGAAAGGCTTCTTGAAGGAAAGATGTAACTCTGTGAGATGAATTAACAGAACACAGAGCAGTTTCTCAGAAAGCTTCTTTCCAGTTTTGAGCGGAAGATATTTCCTTTTCACCATAGCCCTCTAAGGGCTTCCAAATATCCTTTGCCAATTCCACAAGAACAGCCTTAGCGAAAGGCTTTGAAGGAAAGATGTAACTCTGTGAGATGAATTAACAGAACACAGAGCAGTTTCTCAGAAATCTTCTTTTCCAGTTTTGAGCGGAAGATATTTCCTTTTCACCATAGCCTCTATGGGCTTCCAAATATCCTTTGCCAATTCCACAAGAACAGCCTTAGCGAAAGGCTTCTTGAAGGAAGGATGTAACTCTGTGAGATGAATTAACAGAACACAGAGCAGTTTCAGAAAGCTTCTTTCCAGTTTTGAGCGGAAGATATTTCCTTTTCACCATAGCCCTCTAAGGGCTTCCAAATATCCTTTGCCAATTCCACAAGAACAGCCTTAGCGAAGGCTTCTTGAAGGGAAAGATGTAACTCTGTGAGATGAATTAACAGAACACAGAGCAGTTTCTCAGAAAGCTTCTTTCCAGTTTTGAACGGAAGATATTTCCTTTTCACCATAGCCCTCTATGGGCTTCAAATATCCTTTGCCAATTCCACAAGAACAGCCTTAGCGAAAGGCTTTGAAGGAAAGATGTAACTCTGTGAGATGAATTAACAGAACACAGAGCAGTTTCTCAGAAAGTTTCTTCCAGTTTTGAACGGAAGATATTTTTTTCACCATAGCCCTCTATGGGCTTCCAAATATCCTTGCCAATTCCACAAGAACAGCCTTAGAAAGGCTTCTTGAAGGGAAAGATGTAACTCTGTGAGATGAATTAACAGAACACAGAGCAGTTTCTCAGAAAGCTTCTTTCCAGTTTTGAACGGAAGATATTTCCTTTTCACCATAGCCCTCTATGGGCTTCCAAATGTCACTTTGCCAATTCCACAAGAACAGCCTTAGCGAAGGCTTCTTGAAGGGAAAGATGTAACTCTGTGAGATGAATTAACAGAACACAGAGCAGTTTCTCAGAAAGCTTCTTTCCAGTTTTGAACGGAAGATATTTCCTTCTTCACCATAGCCCTCTATGGGCTTCCAAATATCCTTGCCAATTCCACAAGAACAGCCTTAGCGAAAGGCTTCTTGAAGGGAAAGATGTAATTCTGTGAGATGAATTAACAGAACACAGAGCAGTTTCTCAGAAAGCTTCTTTCCAGTTTTGAACGGAAGATATTTCCTTTTCACCATAGCCTCTATGGGCTTCCAAATATCACTGTGCCAATTCCACAAGAACAGCCTTAGCGAAAGGCTTCTTGAAGGGAAAGATGTAACTCTGTGAGATGAATTAACAGAACACAGAGCAGTTTCTCAGAAAGCTTCTTACCAGTTTTGAACGGAAGATATTTCCTTTTCACCATAGCCCTCTACAGGTTTCCAAATATCACTTTGCCAATTCCACAAGAACAGCCTTAGCGAAAGGCTTCTTGAAGGGAAAGATGTAACTCTGTGAGATGAATTAACAGAACACAGAGCAGTTTCTCAGAAAGCTTCTTTCCAGTTTTGAACGGAAGATATTTCCTTTTTCACCATAGCACTCTATGGGCTTCCAAATATCACTTTGCCAATTCCAAAAGTACAGTCTTAGCGAAAGGCTTCTTGAAGGGAAAGATGTAACTCTGTGAGATGAATTAACAGAACACAGAGCAGTTTCTCAGAAAGATTCTTTCCAGTTTTGAACGGAAGATATTTCCTTTTTCACCATAGCCCTCTATGGGCTTCCAAATATCACTTTGCTAATTCCACAAGAACAGCCTTAGCGAAAGGCTTCTTGAAGGGAAAGATGTAACTCTGTGAGATGAATTAACAGAACACAGAGCAGTTTCTCAGAAAGCTTCTTCCAGTTTTGAACGGAAGATATTTCCTTTTTCACCATAGCCCTCTAAGGGCTTCCAAATATCCTTTGCCAATTCCACAAGAACAGCCTTAGGGAAAGGCTTCTTGAAGTGAAAGATGTAACTCTGTGAGATGAATTAACAGAACACAGAGCAGTTTCTCAGAAAGCTTCTTTCCAGTTTTGAACGGAAGATATTTCCTTTTTCACCATAGCCCTCTATGGGCTTCGAAATATCACTTTGCCAATTCCACAAGAACAGCCTTAGCGAAAGGCTTCTTGAAGGGAAAGATGTAACTCTGTGAGATGAATTAACAGAGCACAGAGCAGTTTCTCAGAAAGCTTCTTTCTAGTTTTGAACGGAAGATATTTCCTTTTTCACCATAGCCTTCTATGTGCTTCCAAATATCACTGTGCCAATTCCACAAGAACAGCCTTAGCGAAAGGCTTCTTGAAGGGAAAGATGTAACTCTGTGAGATGAATTAACAGAACACAGAGCAGTGTCGCAGAAAGTTTCTTTCCTGTTTTGAACGGAAGATTTTTCCGTTTTCACCATAGCCCTCTACGGGCTTCCAAATATCCCTTTGCCAATTCCACAAGAACAGCCTTAGCGAAAGGCTTCTTGAAGGGAAAGATGTAACTCTGTGAGATGAATTAACAGAACACAGAGCAGTTTCTCAGAAAGCTTCTTTCCAGTTTTGAACGGAAGATATTTCCTTTTTCACCATAGCCCTCTATGGGCTTCCAAATATCACTTTGCGAATTCCACAAGAACAGCCTTAGCGAAAGGCTTTGAAGGGAAAGATGTAACTCTGAGATGAATTAACGGAACACACAGCAGTTTCTCAGAAAGCTTCTTTCCAGTTTTGAACGGAAGATATTTCCTTTTTCACCATAGCCCTCTATGGGCTTCGAATTATCACTTTTCCAATTCCACAAGAACAGCCTTAGCGAAAGGCTTCTTGAAGGGAAAGATGTAACTCTGTGAGATGAATTAACAGAACACAGAGCAGTTTCTCAGAAAGCTTCTTCCCAGTTTTGAACGGAAGATATTTCCTTTTTCACCATAGCCCTCTACGGGCTTCCAAATATCCCTTTGCCAATTCCACAAGAACAGCCTTAGCGGAAGGCTTCTTGAAGGGAAAGATGTAACTCTGTGAGATGAATTAACAGAACACAGAGCATTTTCTCAGAAAGATTCTTTACAGTTTTGAACGGAAGATATTTCCTTTTTCACCACAGCCCTCTATGGGCTTCCAAATGTCACTTTGCCAATTCCACAAGAACAGCCTTAGCGAAAGGCTTCTTGAAGGGAAGGATGTAACTCTGTGAGATGAATTAACAGAACACAGAGCAGTTTCTCAGAAAGCTTCTTTCCAGTTTTGAACGGAAGATATTTCCTTCTTCACCATAGCCCTCTACGGGCTTCCAAATATCCTTTGCCAATTCCACAAGAACAGCCTTAGTGAAAGGCTTCTTGAAGGGAAGATGTAACTCTGTGAGATGAATTAACAGAACACAGAGCAGTTTCTCAGAAAGCTTCTTTCCAGTTTTGAACGGAAGATATTTCCTTTTCACCATAGCCCTCTATGGGCTTCCAAATATCACTGTGCCAATTCCACAAGAACAGCCTTAGCGAAGGCTTCTTGAAGGAAAGATGTAACTCTGTGAGATGAATTAACAGAACACAGAGCAGTTTCTCAGAAAGCTTCTTACCAGTTTTGAGCGGAAGATATTTCCTTTTCACCATAGCCCTCTACAGGTTTCCAAATATCACTTTTCCAATTCCACAAGAACAGCCTTAGCGAAAGGCTTCTTGAAGGGAAAGATGTAACTCTGTGAAATGAACTAACAGAACACAGAGCAGTTTCTCAGAAAGCTTCTTTCCAGTTTTGAACGGAAGATATTTCCTTTTTCACCATAGCGCTCTATGGGCTTCCAAATATCACTTTTCCAATTCCACAAGAACAGCCTTAGCGAAAGGCTTCTTGAAGGAAAGATGTAACTCTGTGAAATGAACTAACAGAACACAGAGCAGTTTCTCAGAAAGCTTCTTTCAGTTTTGAGCGGAAGATATTTCCTTTTCACCATAGCCCTCTATGGGCTTCCAAATATCACTTTGCCAATTCCACAAGAACAGCCTTAGCGAAAGGCTTATTGAAGGGAAACATGAAACTCTGTGTAATGAATTAACAGAACACAGAGCAGTTTCTCAGAAAGCTTCTTTCCAGTTTTGAACGGAAGGTATTTCCTTCTTCACCATAGCCCTCTATGGGCTTCCAAATATCCTGTGCCAATTCCACAAGAACAGCCTTAGCGAAAGGCTTCTTGAAGGAAAGATGTATATCTCTGAGATGAATTAACAGAACACAGAGCAGTTTCTCAGAAAGCTTCTTTCCAGTTTTCAAGGAAGATATTTCCTTTTCACCATAGCCCTCTATGGGCTTCCAAATATCCTTGCCAATTCCACATGAACAGCCTTAGCGAAAGGCTTCTTGAAGGAAAGATGTAACTCTGTGAGATGAATTAACAGAACACAGAGCAGTTTCTCAGAAAGCTTCTTTCCAGTTTTGAACGGAAGATATTTCCGTTTTCACCATAGCCCTCTATGGGCTTCCAAATATCCTTTGCCAATTCCACCAGAACAGCCTTAGCGAAAGGCTTCTTGAAGGAAAGATGTAACTCTTTGAGATGAATTAACGAACACAGAGCAGTTTCTCAGAAAGCTTCTTTCCAGTTTTGAGCGGAAGATATTTCCTTTTTCAGCATAGCCCTCTATGGGCTTCCAAATATCCTTTGCCAATTCCACAAGAACAGCCTTAGCGAAAGGCTTCTTGAAGGGAAAGATGTAACTCTGTGAGATGAATTAACAGAACACAGAGCAGGTTCTCAGAAAGCTTCTTTCCAGTTTTGAACGGAAGATTTTTCCGTTTTCACCATAGCCCTCTATGGGCTTCCAAATATCCTTTTGCCAATTCCACAAGAACAGTCTTAGCGAAAGGCTTCTTGAAGGGAAAGATGTCACTCTGTGAGATGAATTAACAGAACACAGAGCAGTTTCTCAGAAAGCTTCTTGCCAGTTTTGAACGGAAGATATTTCCTTTTACACCATAGCCCTCTATGGGCTTCCAAATATCCCTGTGCCAATTCCACAAGAACAGCCTTAGCGAAAGGCTTCTTGAAGGCAACGATGTAACTCTGTGAGATGAATTAACGGAACACAGAGCAGTTTCTCAGAAAGCTTCTTTCCAGTTTTGAACGGAAGATACTTCCTTTTTCACCATAGCCCTCTATGGGCTTCGAATTATCACTTTGCCAATTCCACAAGAACAGCCTTAGCGAAAGGCTTCTTGAAGGGAAAGATGTAACTCTGTGAGATGAATTAACAGAACACAGAGCACTTTCTCAGAAAGATTCTTTCCAGTTTTGAACGGAAGATATTTCCTTTTTCACCATAGCCTTCTATGGGCTTCCAAATGTCACTTTGCCAATTCCACAAGAACAGCCTTAGCGAAAGGCTTCTTGAAGGAAAGATGTAACTCTGTGAGATGAATTAACAGAACACAGAGCAGTTTCTCAGAAAGCTTCTTACCAGTTTTGAACGGAAGTTATTTGCTTTTTCACCATAGCCCTCTACAGGTTTCCAAATATCACTTTGCCAATTCCACAAGAACAGCCTTAGCGAAAGGCTTCATGAAGGGAAAGATGTAACTCTGTTAGGTGAATTAACAAAACACAGAGCAGTATCTCAGAAAGCTTCTTTCCAGTTTTGAACGGAAGATATTTCCTTTTTCACCATAGCCCTCTATGGGTTTCCAAATATCCCTTTGCCAATTCCAAAAGAACAGTCTTAGCGAAAGGCTTCTTGGAGGGAAAGATGTAACTCTGTGAGATGAATTAACAGAACACAGAGCAGTTTCTCAGAAAGCTTCTTTCCAGTTTTGAACGGAAGATATTTCCTTCTTCACCATAGCCCTCTATGGGCTTCCAAATATCACTTTGCCAATTCCAGAATAACAGCCTTAGCGAAAGGCTTCATGAATGGAAAGATGTAACTCTGTGACATGAATTAACAGAACACAGAGCAGTTTCTGAGAAATCTTCTTTCCAGTTTTGAACGGAAGATATTTCCATTTTCACCATAGCCCTCTATGGGCTTCCAAATATCCTTTGCCAATTCCACAAAAACAGCCTTAGCGAAAGGCTTCATGAATGGAAAGATGTAACTCTGTGACATGAATTAACAGAACACAGAGCAGTTTCTGAGAAATCTTCTTTCCAGTTTTGAACGGAAGATATTTCCATTTTCACCATAGCCCTCTATGGGCTTCCAAATATCCCTGTGCCAATTCCACAAGAACAGCCTTAGCGAAAGGCTTCTTGAAGGGAAAGATGTAACTCTGTGAGATGAATTAACGGAACACAGAGAAGTTTCTCAGAAAGCTTCTTTCCAATTTTGAACGGAAGGTATTTCCTTTTTCACCATAGCCCCCTATGGGCTTCCAAATATCCCTGTGCCAATTCCGCAAGAACAGCCTTAGCGAAAGGCTTCTTGAAGGGAAAGATGTAACTCTGTGAGATGAATTAACAGAACAGAGAGCACTTTCTCAGAAAGCTTCTTTCCAGTTTTGAACGGAAGATATTTTTTCACCATAGCCCTTATGGGCTTCCAAATATCACTTTGCCAATTCCACAAGAACAGCCTTAGCGAAAGGCTTCTTGAAGGGAAAGATGTAACTCTGTGAGATGAATTAACAGAACACAGAGCAGTTTCTCAGAAAGCTTCTTTCCACTTTTCAAAGGAAGATATTTCCTTTTTCACCTAATCCCTCTATGGGTTTCCAAATATCCCTTTGCCAATTCCACAAGAACAGCCTTAGCGAAAGGCTTCCTGAAGGGAAAGATGTAACTCTGTGAGATGAATTAACAGAACACAGAGCAGTTTCTCAGAAAGCTTCTTTCCAGTTTCGAACGGAAGTATTTCCTTCTTCACCATAGCCCTCTATGGGCTTCCAAATATCACTTTGCCAATTCCACAAGAACAGCCTTAGCGAAAGGCTTCTTGAGGGGAAAGATGTAACTCTGTGAGATGAATTAACAGAACACAGAGCAGTTTCTGAGAAATCTTCTTTCCAGTTTTGAACGGAAGATATTTCCTTTTTCACCATAGCCCTCTAAGGGCTTCCAAATATCCCTTTGCCAATTCCACAAGAACAGCCTTAGCGAAAGGCTTCTTGAAGGGAAAGATGTAACTCTGTGAGATGAATTAACAGAACACAGAGCAGTTTCTCAGAAACCTTCTTTCCAGTTTTGAACGGACGATATTTCCTTTTTCACCATAGCCCTCTATGGGCTTCGAAATATCACTTTGCCAATTCCACAAGAACAGCCTTAGCGAAAGGCTTCTTGAAGGGAAAGATGTAACTCTGTGAGATGAATTAACAGAGCACAGAGCAGTTTCTCAGAAAGCTTCTTTCTAGTTTTGAACGGAAGATATTTCCTTTTTCACCATAGCCTTCTATGGGCTTCCAAATATCCCTGTGCCAATTCCACAAGAACAGCCTTAGCGAAAGGCTTCTTGAAGGGAAAGATGTAACTCTGTGAGATGAATTAACAGATCACACAGCAGTTTCTCAGAAAGCTTCTTTCCAATTTTGAACGGAAGGTATTTCCTTTTTCACCATAGCCCTCTATGGGCTTCCAAATATCCCTGTGCCAATTCCGCAAGAACAGCCTTAGCGAAAGGCTTCTTGAAGGGAAAGATGTAACTCTGTGATATGAATTAACAGAACAAAGAGCAGTTTCTCAGAAAGCTTCTTTCCAGTTTTGAACGGAAGATATTTCCTTTTTCACCATAGCCCTGTATGGGCTTAGAAATATCCCTTTGCTAATTCCACAAGAACAGCCTTAGCGAAAGGCTTCTTGAAGGAAAGATGTAACTCTGTGAGATGAATTAACAGAACACAGAGCAGGTTCTCAGAAAGCTTTTTCCAGTTTTGAACGGAAGATTTTTCCGTTTTCACCATAGCCCTCACGGGCTTCCAAATATCCTTGCCAATTCCACAAGAACAGCCTTAGCGAAAGGCTTTGAAGGGAAAGATGTCACTCTGTGAGATGAATTAACAGAACACAGAGCAGTTTCTCAGAAAGCTTCTTTCCAGTTTTGAACGGAAGATATTTCCTTTTACACCGTAGCCCTCTATGGGCTTCCAAATATCCCTGTGCCAATTCCACAAGAACAGCCTTAGCGAAAGGCTTCTTGAAGGCAACGATGTAACTCTGTGAGATGAATTAACAGAACACAGAGCAGTTTCTCAGAAAGCTTCTTTCTGGTTTTGAACGGAAGATATTTCCTTTTTCACCATAGCGCTCTATGGGCTTCCAAATATCCCTTTTCCAATTCCACAAGAACAGCCTTAGCGAAAGGCTTCTTGAAGGGAAAGATGTAACTCTGTGAAATGAACTAACAGAACACAGAGCAGTTTCTCAGAAAGCTTCTTTCCAGTTTTGAACGGAAGATATTTCCTTTTTCACCATAGCCCTCTATGGGCTTCCAAATATCCCTTTGCCAATTCCACAAGAACAGCCTTAGCGAAAGGCTTATTGAAGGGAAACATGAAACTCTGTGTAATGAATTAACAGAACACAGAGCAGTTTCTCAGAAAGCTTCTTTCCAGTTTTGAACGGAAGATATTTCCTTCTTCACCATAGCCCTCTATGGGCTTCCAAATATCCCTGTGCCAATTCCACAAGAACAGCCTTAGCGAAAGGCTTCTTCAAGGGAAAGATGTATATCTCTGAGATGAATTAACAGAACACAGAGCAGTTTCTCAGAAAGCTTCTTTCCAGTTTTCCAAGGAAGATATTTCCTTTTTCACCATAGCCCTCTATGGGCTTCCAAATATCCCTTGCCAATTCCACATGAACAGCCTTAGCGAAAGGCTTTTGAAGGGAAAGATGTAACTCTGTGAGATGAATTAACAGAACACAGAGCAGTTTCTCAGAAAGCTTCTTTCCAGTTTTGAACGGAAGATATTTCCGTTTTCACCATAGCCCTCTATGGGCTTCCAAATATCCTTGTGCCAATTCCACCAGAACAGCCTTAGCGAAAGGCTTCCTGAAGGGAAAGATGTAACTCTTTGAGATGAATTAACCGAACACAGAGCAGTTTCTCAGAAAGCTTCTTACCAATTTTGAACGGAAGATATTTCCTTTTTCAGCATAGCCCTCTATGGGCTTCCAAATATCCCTTGCCAATTCCACAAGAACAGCCTTAGCGAAAGGCTTCTTGAAGGGAAAGATGTAACTCTGTGAGATGAATTAACAGAACACAGAGCAGGTTCTCAGAAAGCTTCTTTCCAGTTTTGAACGGAAGATTTTTCCGTTTTCACCATAGCCCTCTATGGGCTTCCAAATATCCTTTTGCCAATTCCACAAGAACAGCCTTAGCGAAAGGCTTCTTGAAGGGAAAGATGTCACTCTGTGAGATGAATTAACAGAACACAGAGCAGTTTCTCAGAAAGCTTCTTGCCAGTTTTGAACGGAAGATATTTCCTTTTTCACCATAGCCCTCTATGGGCTTCCAAATATCCCTGTGCCAATTCCACAAGAACAGCCTTAGTGAAAGGCTTCTTGAAGGCAACGATGTAACTCTGTGAGATGAATTAACGGAACACAGAGCAGTTTCTCAGAAAGCTTCTTCCAGTTTTGAACGGAAGATATTTCCTTTTTCACCATAGCCCTCTATGGGCTTCGAATTATCACTTTGCCAATTCCACAAGAACAGCCTTAGCGAAAGGCTTCTTGAAGGGAAAGATGTAACTCTGTGAGATGAATTAACAGAACACAGAGCACTTTCTCAGAAAGATTCTTTCCAGTTTTGAACGGAAGATATTTCCTTTTTCACCATAGCCTTCTATGGGCTTCCAAATGTCACTTTGCCAATTCCACAAGAACAGCCTTAGCGAAAGGCTTCTTGAAGGAAAGATGTAACTCTGTGAGATGAATTAACAGAACACAGAGCAGTTTCTCAGAAAGCTTCTTACCAGTTTTGAACGGAAGTTATTTGCTTTTTCACCATAGCCCTCTACAGGTTTCCAAATATCACTTTGCCAATTCCACAAGAACAGCCTTAGCGAAAGGCTTCATGAAGGGAAAGATGTAACTCTGTTAGGTGAATTAACAAAACACAGAGCAGTATCTCAGAAAGCTTCTTTCCAGTTTTGAACGGAAGATATTTCCTTTTTCACCATAGCCCTCTATGGGTTTCCAAATATCCCTTTGCCAATTCCAAAAGAACAGTCTTAGCGAAAGGCTTCTTGGAGGGAAAGATGTAACTCTGTGAGATGAATTAACAGAACACAGAGCAGTTTCTCAGAAAGCTTCTTTCTGGTTTTGAACGGAAGATATTTCCTTTTTCACCATAGCGCTCTATGGGCTTCCAAATATCCCTTTTCCAATTCCACAAGAACAGCCTTAGCGAAAGGCTTCTTGAGGAAAGATGTAACTCTGTGAAATGAACTAACAGAACACAGAGCAGTTTCTCAGAAAGCTTCTTCCAGTTTTGAACGGAAGATATTTCCTTCACCATAGCCCTCTATGGGCTTCCAAATATCCTTTGCCAATTCCACAAGAACAGCCTTAGCGAAAGGCTTATTGAAGGAAACATGAAACTCTGTGTAATGAATTAACAGAACACAGAGCAGTTTCTCAGAAAGCTTCTTCCAGTTTTGAACGGAAGATATTTCCTTCTTCACCATAGCCTCTATGGGCTTCCAAATATCCCTGTGCCAATTCCACAAGAACAGCCTTAGCGAAAGGCTTCTTCAAGGGAAAGATGTATATCTCTGAGATGAATTAACAGAACACAGAGCAGTTTCTCAGAAAGCTTCTTTCCAGTTTTCCAAGGAAGATATTTCCTTTTTCACCATAGCCCTCTATGGGCTTCCAAATATCCCTTGCCAATTCCACATGAACAGCCTTAGCGAAAGGCTTCTTGAAGGGAAAGATGTAACTCTGTGAGATGAATTAACAGAACACAGAGCAGTTTCTCAGAAAGCTTCTTTCCAGTTTTGAACGGAAGATATTTCCGTTTTCACCATAGCCCTCTATGGGCTTCCAAATATCCTTGTGCCAATTCCACCAGAACAGCCTTAGCGAAAGGCTTCTTGAAGGGAAAGATGTAACTCTTTGAGATGAATTAACCGAACACAGAGCAGTTTCTCAGAAAGCTTCTTACCAATTTTGAACGGAAGATATTTCCTTTTTCAGCATAGCCCTCTATGGGCTTCCAAATATCCCTTGCCAATTCCACAAGAACAGCCTTAGCGAAAGGCTTCTTGAAGGGAAAGATGTAACTCTGTGAGATGAATTAACAGAACACAGAGCAGGTTCTCAGAAAGCTTCTTTCCAGTTTTGAACGGAAGATTTTTCCGTTTTCACCATAGCCCTCTATGGGCTTCCAAATATCCTTTTGCCAATTCCACAAGAACAGCCTTAGCGAAAGGCTTCTTGAAGGGAAAGATGTCACTCTGTGAGATGAATTAACAGAACACAGAGCAGTTTCTCAGAAAGCTTCTTGCCAGTTTTGAACGGAAGATATTTCCTTTTTCACCATAGCCCTCTATGGGCTTCCAAATATCCCTTTGCCAATTCCACAAGAACAGCCTTAGTGAAAGGCTTCTTGAAGGCAACGATGTAACTCTGTGAGATGAATTAACGGAACACAGAGCAGTTTCTCAGAAAGCTTCTTTCCAGTTTTGAACGGAAGATACTTCCTTTTTCACCATAGCCCTCTATGGGCTTCGAATTATCACTTTGCCAATTCCACAAGAACAGCCTTAGCGAAAGGCTTCTTGAAGGGAAAGATGTAACTCTGTGAGATGAATTAACAGAACACAGAGCACTTTCTCAGAAAGATTCTTTCCAGTTTTCAAAGGAAGATATTTCCTTTTCACCTAATCCTCTATGGGTTTCCAAATATCCTTGCCAATTCCACAAGAACAGCCTTAGCGAAAGGCTTCCTGAAGGGAAAGATGTAACTCTGTGAGATGAATTAACAGAACACAGAGCAGTTTCTCAGAGAGCTTCTCCAGTTTTGAACGGAAGGTATTTCCTTTTCACCATAGCCCTCTATGGGCTTCCAATTATCACTTTCCAATTCCACAAGAACAGCCTTAGCGAAAGGCTTCCTGAAGGGAAAGATGTAACCCTGTGAGATGAATTAACAGAACACAGAGCAGTTTCTCAGAAAGCTTCTTTCCAGTTTTCAAAGGAAGATATTTCCTTTTCACCATAGCCCTCTATGGGCTTCCAAATATCCCTTTGCCAATTCCACAAGAACAGCCTTAGCGAAAGGCTTCCTGAAGGGAAAGATGTAACTCTGTGAGATGAATTAACAGAACACAGAGCAGTTTCTCAGAAAGCTTCTTTCCAGTTTTGAACGGAAGATATTTTTCACCATAGCCCTCTATGGGCTTCCAAATATCACTTGCCAATTCCACAAGAACAGCCTTAGCGAAGGCTTCTTGAAGTGAAAGATGTAACTCTGTGAGATGAATTAACAGAACACAGAGCAGTTTCTCAGAAAGCTTCTTTCCAGTTTTGAACGGAAGATATTTCCTTTTCACCATAGCCTCTATGGGCTTCCAAATATCACTTTGCCAATTCCACAAGAACAGCCTTAGCGAAAGGCTTCTTGAAGGAAAGATGTAACTCTGTGAGATGAATTAACAGAACACAGAGCAGTTTCTCAGAAAGCTTCTTTCCAGTTTTGAACGGAAGATATTTCCTTTTCACCATAGCCTTCTATGGGCTTCCAAATATCCTGTGCCAATTCCACAAGAACAGCCTTAGCGAAGGCTTCTTGAAGGAAAGATGTAACTCTGTGAGATGAATTAACAGAACACAGAGCAGTTTCTCAGAAAGCTTCTTTCCAATTTTGAGCGGAAGGTATTTCCTTTTCACCATAGCCCTCTATGGGCTTCCAAATATCCCTGTGCCAATTCACAAGAACAGCCTTAGCGAAAGGCTTCTTGAAGGAAAGATGTAACTCTGTGATATGAATTAACAGAACACAGAGCAGTTTCTCAGAAAGCTTCTTTCCAGTTTTGAACGGAAGATATTTCCTTTTCACCATAGCCCTCTATGGGCTTCCAAATATCACTTTGCCAATTCCACAAGAACAGCCTTAGCGAAAGGCTTTGAAGGGAAAGATGTAACTCTGTGAGATGAATTAACAGAACACAGAGCAGGTTCTCAGAAAGCTTCTTTCCAGTTTTGAACGGAAGATTTTTCCGTTTTCACCATAGCCCTCTACGGGCTTCCAAATATCCCTTTGCCAATTCCAGAAGAACAGCCTTAGCGAAGGCTTCTTGAAGGGAAAGATGTCACTCTGTGAGATGAATTAACAGAACACAGAGCAGTTTCTCAGAAAGCTTCTTTCCAGTTTTGAGCGGAAGATATTTCCTTTTCACCATAGCCCTCTATGGGCTTCCAAATATCCTGTGCCAATTCCACAAGAACAGCCTTAGCGAAAGGCTTCTTGAAGGAAAGATGTAACTCTGTGAGATGAATTAACAGAACACAGAGCAGTTTCTCAGAAAGCTTCTTTCCAGTTTTGAGCGGAAGATATTTCCTTTTCACCATAGCGCTCTATGGGCTTCCAAATATCCCTTTTCCAATTCCACAAGAACAGCCTTAGCGAAGGCTTCTTGAAGGAAAGATGTAACTCTGTGAGATGAATTAACAGAACACAGAGCAGTTTCTCAAGCTTCTTTCCAGTTTTGAACGGAAGATATTTCCTTTTCACCATAGCCCTATGGGCTTCCAAATATCCCTTTTCCAATTCCACAAGAACAGCCTTAGCGAAAGGCTTATTGAAGGAAACATGAAACTCTGTGTAATGAATTAACAGAACACAGAGCAGTTTCTCAGAAAGCTTCTTTCCAGTTTTGAACGGAAGATATTTCCTTCTTCACCATAGCCCTCTATGGGCTTCCAAATATCCCTGTGCCAATTCCACAAGAACAGCCTTAGCGAAAGGCTTCTTGAAGGAAAGATGTATATCTCTGAGATGAATTAACAGAACACAGAGCAGTTTCTCAGAAAGCTTCTTTCCAGTTTTCCAAGGAAGATATTTCCTTTTCACCATAGCCCTCTATGGGCTTCCAAATATCCTTGCCAATTCCACATGAACAGCCTTAGCGAAAGGCTTTGAAGGAAAGATGTAACTCTGTGAGATGAATTAACAGAACACAGAGCAGTTTCTCAGAAAGCTTCTTTCCAGTTTTGAACGGAAGATATTTCCGTTTTCACCATAGCCTCTATGGGCTTCCAAATATCCTTGTGCCAATTCCACCAGAACAGCCTTAGCGAAAGGCTTCCTGAAGGGAAAGATGTAACTCTTTGAGATGAATTAACCGAACACAGAGCAGTTTCTCAGAAAGCTTCTTACCAATTTTGAACGGAAGATATTTCCTTTTTCAGCATAGCCTCTATGGGCTTCCAAATATCCCTTGCCAATTCCACAAGAACAGCCTTAGCGAAAGGCTTCTTGAAGGAAAGATGTAACTCTGTGAGATGAATTAACAGAACACAGAGCAGTTTCTCAGAAGGCTTCTTTCCAGTTTTGAACGGAAGATATTTCCTTTTTCACCATAGCCCTCTATGGGCTTCCAAATATCCTTTTGCCATTTCCACAAGAACAGCCTTAGCGAAAGGCTTCTTGAAGGGAAAGATGTCACTCTGTGAGATGAATTAACAGAACACAGAGCAGTTTCTCATAAAGCTTCTTTCCAGTTTTGAACGGAAGATATTTCCTTTTTCACCATAGCCCTCTATGGGATTCCAAATATCCCTTTGCCAATTCCACAAGAACAGCCTTAGTGAAAGGCTTCTTGAAGGCAAAGATGTAACTCTGTGAGATGAATTAACGGAACACAGAGCAGTTTCTCAGAAAGCTTCTTTCCAGTTTTGAACGGAAGATATTTCCTTTTTCACCATAGCCCTCTATGGGCTTCCAAATATCCTTGCCAATTCCACAAGAACAGCCTTAGCGAAAGGCTTCTTGAAGGGAAAGATGTAACTCTGTGAGATGAATTAACAGAACACAGAGCACTTTCTCAGAAAGATTCTTTCCAGTTTTGAACGGAAGATATTTCCTTTTTCACCATAGCCTTCTATGGGCTTCCAAATGTCACTTTGCCAATTCCACAAGAACAGCCTTAGCGAAAGGCTTCTTGAAGGAAAGATGTAACTCTGTGAGATGAATTAACAGAACACAGAGCAGTTTCTCAGAAAGCTTCTTACCAGTTTTGAACGGAAGTTATTTGCTTTTTCACCATAGCCCTCTACAGGTTTCCAAATATCACTTTGCCAATTCCACAAGAACAGCCTTAGCGAAAGGCTTCATGAAGGGAAAGATGTAACTCTGTTAGGTGAATTAACAAAACACAGAGCAGTATCTCAGAAAGCTTCTTTCCAGTTTTGAACGGAAGATATTTCCTTTTTCACCATAGCCCTCTATGGGTTTCCAAATATCCCTTTGCCAATTCCAAAAGAACAGTCTTAGCGAAAGGCTTCTTGGAGGGAAAGATGTAACTCTGTGAGATGAATTAACAGAACACAGAGCAGTTTCTCAGAAAGCTTCTTTCTGGTTTTGAACGGAAGATATTTCCTTTTTCACCATAGCGCTCTATGGGCTTCCAAATATCCCTTTTCCAATTCCACAAGAACAGCCTTAGCGAAAGGCTTCTTGAGGGGAAAGATGTAACTCTGTGAAATGAACTAACAGAACACAGAGCAGTTTCTCAGAAAGCTTCTTTCCAGTTTTGAACGGAAGATATTTCCTTTTTCACCATAGCCCTCTATGGGCTTCCAAATATCCCTTTGCCAATTCCACAAGAACAGCCTTAGCGAAAGGCTTATTGAAGGGAAACATGAAACTCTGTGTAATGAATTAACAGAACACAGAGCAGTTTCTCAGAAAGCTTCTTTCCAGTTTTGAACGGAAGATATTTCCTTCTTCACCATAGCCCTCTATGGGCTTCCAAATATCCCTGTGCCAATTCCACAAGAACAGCCTTAGCGAAAGGCTTCTTCAAGGGAAAGATGTATATCTCTGAGATGAATTAACAGAACACAGAGCAGTTTCTCAGAAAGCTTCTTTCCAGTTTTCCAAGGAAGATATTTCCTTTTTCACCATAGCCCTCTATGGGCTTCCAAATATCCCTTGCCAATTCCACATGAACAGCCTTAGCGAAAGGCTTCTTGAAGGGAAAGATGTAACTCTGTGAGATGAATTAACAGAACACAGAGCAGTTTCTCAGAAAGCTTCTTTCCAGTTTTGAACGGAAGATATTTCCGTTTTCACCATAGCCCTCTATGGGCTTCCAAATATCCTTGTGCCAATTCCACCAGAACAGCCTTAGCGAAAGGCTTCTTGAAGGGAAAGATGTAACTCTTTGAGATGAATTAACCGAACACAGAGCAGTTTCTCAGAAAGCTTCTTACCAATTTTGAACGGAAGATATTTCCTTTTCACCATAGCCTCTATGGGCTTCCAAATATCCCTTGCCAATTCCACAAGAACAGCCTTAGCGAAAGGCTTCTTGAAGGGAAAGATGTAACTCTGTGAGATGAATTAACAGAACACAGAGCAGGTTCTCAGAAAGCTTCTTTCCAGTTTTGAACGGAAGATTTTTCCGTTTTCACCATAGCCCTCTATGGGCTTCCAAATATCCTTTTGCCAATTCCACAAGAACAGCCTTAGCGAAAGGCTTCTTGAAGGGAAAGATGTCACTCTGTGAGATGAATTAACAGAACACAGAGCAGTTTCTCAGAAAGCTTCTTGCCAGTTTTGAACGGAAGATATTTCCTTTTTCACCATAGCCCTCTATGGGCTTCCAAATATCCCTTTGCCAATTCCACAAGAACAGCCTTAGTGAAAGGCTTCTTGAAGGGAAAGATGTAACTCTGTGAGATGAATTAACGGAACACAGAGCAGTTTCTCAGAAAGCTTCTTTCCAGTTTTGAACGGAAGATACTTCCTTTTTCACCATAGCCCTCTATGGGCTTCGAATTATCACTTTGCCAATTCCACAAGAACAGCCTTAGCGAAAGGCTTCTTGAAGGGAAAGATGTAACTCTGTGAGATGAATTAACAGAACACAGAGCACTTTCTCAGAAAGATTCTTTCCAGTTTTCAAAGGAAGATATTTCCTTTTTCACCTAATCCCTCTATGGGTTTCCAAATATCCCTTTGCCAATTCCACAAGAACAGCCTTAGCGAAAGGCTTCCTGAAGGGAAAGATGTAACTCTGTGAGATGAATTAACAGAACACAGAGCAGTTTCTCAGAGAGCTTCTCTCCAGTTTTGAACGGAAGGTATTTCCTTTTTCACCATAGCCCTCTATGGGCTTCCAATTATCACTTTTCAATTCAACAAGAACAGCCTTAGCGAAAGGCTTCCTGAAGGGAAAGATGTAACCCTGTGAGATGAATTAACAGAACACAGAGCAGTTTCTCAGAAAGCTTCTTTCCAGTTTTCAAAGGAAGATATTTCCTTTTTCACCATAGCCCTCTATGGGCTTCCAAATATCCCTTTGCCAATTCCACAAGAACAGCCATAGCGAAAGGCTTCCTGAAGGGAAAGATTTAACTCTCTGAGATGAATTAAGAGAACACAGAGTAGTTTCTCAGAATGCTTCTTTCCAGTTTTGAACGGAAGATATTTCCTTTTTCACCATAGCCCTCTATGGGCTTCCAAATATCACTTTGCCAATTCCACAAGAACAGCCTTAGCGAAAGGCTTCTTGAAGTGAAAGATGTAACTCTGTGAGATGAATTAACAGAACACAGAGCCGTTTCTCAGAACGCTTCTTTCCAGTTTTGAACGGAAGATATTTCCTTTTTCACCATAGCCCTCTATGGGCTTCGAAATATCACTTTGCCAATTATACAAGAACAGCCTTAGCGAAAGGCTTCTTGAAGGGAAAAATGGAACTGTGTGAGATGAATTAACAGAACACAGAGCAGTTTCTCAGAAAGCTTCCTTCCAGTTTTGAACGGAAGATATTTCCTTTTTCACCATAGCGCTCTAAGGGCTTCCAAATATCCCTTTGCCAATTCCACAAGAACAGCCTTAGCGAAAGGCTTCTTGAAGGGAAAGATGTAACTCTGTGAGATGAATTAACAGAACACAGAGCAGTTTCTCAGAAAGCTTCTTTCCAGTTTTGAACAGAAGATATTTCCTTTTTCATCATAGCCCTCTAAGGGCTTCCAAATATCACTTTGCCAATTCCAAAAGAACAGTCTTAGCGAAAGGCTTCTTGGAGGGAAAGATGTAACTCTGTGAGATGAATTAACAGAACACAGAGCAGTTTCTCAGAAAGCTTCTTTCCGGTTTTGAACGGAAGATATTTCCTTTTTCACCATAGCAATCTATGGGCTTCCAAATATCACTTTGCCAATTCCACAAGAACAGCCTTAGCGAATAGCTTCTTGAAGGGGAAGATGTAACTCTGTGAGATGAATTAACAGAACACAGAGCAGTTTCGCAGAAATCTTCTTTGTAGTTTTGAACGGAAGATATTTCCTTTATCACCATAGCCCTCTATGGGCTTCCAAATATCTCTTTGCCAATTCCACAAGAACAGCCTTAGCGAAAGGCTTCTTGAAGGGAAAGATGTAACTCTGTGAGATGAATTAACAGAACACAGAGCAGTTTCTAAGAAAGCTTCTTTCCAGTTTTGAACGGAAGATATTTCCTTTTTCACCATAGCCCTCTATGGGCTTCCAAATACCCCTCTGCCAATTCCACAAGAACAGCCTTACCGAAAGGCTTCTTGAAGTGAAAGATGTAACTCTGTGAGATGAATTAACAGAACACAGAGCAGTTTCTCAGAAAGCTTCTTTCCAATTTTGAACGGAAGGTATTTCCTTTTTCACCATAGCCCTCTATGGGCTTCCAAATATCCCTGTGCGAATTCCACAAGAACAGCCTTCGCCAAAGGCTTCTTGAAGGGAAAGATGTAACTCTGTGAGATGAATTAACAGAACACAGAGCAGTTTCTCAGAAAGCTTCTTTCCAGTTTTGAACGGAAGATATTTCCTTTTTCACCATAGCCCTCTATGGGCTTCCAAATATCACTTTGCCAATTCCAGAAGAACAGCCTTAGCGAAAGGCTTCTTGAAGGGAAAGATGTAACTCTGTGAGATGAATTAACAGAACACAGAGCAGTTTCTCAGAAAGCTTCTTTCCAGTTTTCAAAGGAAGATATTTCCTTTTTCACCATATCACTCTATGGGTTTTCAAATATCCCTTTGCCAATTCCACAAGAACAGCCTTAGCGAAAGGCTTCCTGAAGGGAAAGATGTAACTCTGTGAGATGAATTAACAGAACACAGAGCAGTTTCTCAGAAAGCTTCTTTCCAGTTTCGAACGGAAGTATTTCCTTCTTCACCATAGCCCTCTATGGGCTTCCAAATATCACTTTGCCAATTCCACAAGAACAGCCTTAGTGAAAGACTTCTTGAAGGGAAAGATGTAACTCTGTGAGATGAATTAACAGAACACAGAGCAGTATCCCAGAGAGCTTCTTTCCAGTTTTGAACGGAAGGTATTTCCTTTTTCACCATAGCCCTCTATGGGCTTCCAAATATCCCTTTGCCAATTCCACAAGAACAGCCTTAGCGAAAGGCTTCTTGCAGGGAAAGATGTAACTCTGTGAGATGATTTATCAGAACACAGAGCAGTATCACAGAAAGCTTCTTTCCAGTTTTTAAAGGAAGATATTTCCTTTTTCACCGTAGCCCTCTATGGGCTTCCAAATATCCCTTTGCCAATTCCACAAGAACAGCCTTAGCGAAAGGCTTTTTGAAGGGAAAGAGGTAACTCTGTGAGATGAATTAACAGAACACAGAGCAGTTTCTCAGAGAGCTTCTTTCCAGTTTTGAACGGAAGGTATTTCCTTTTTCACCATAGCCCTCTATGGGCTTCCAATTATCACTTTCCAATTCAACAAGAACAGCCTTAGCGAAAGGCTTCCTGAAGGGAAAGATGTAACCCTGTGAGATGAATTAACAGAACACAGAGCAGTTTCTCAGAAAGCTTCTTTCTAGTTTTGAACGGAAGATATTTCCTTTTTCACCATACCCCTCTATGGGCTTCCAAATATCCCTGTGCCAATTCCACAAGAACAGCCTTAGCGAAAGGCTTCTTGAAGGGAAAGATGTAACTCTGTGAGATGAATTAACAGAACACAGAGCAGTTTCTCAGAAAGCTTCTTTACAGTTTTGAACGGAAGGTATTTCCTTTTTCACCATAGCCCTCTATGGGCTTCCAAATATCCCTGTGCCAATTCCACAAGAACAGCCTTAGCGAAAGGCTTCTTGAAGGGAAAGATGTAACTCTGTGAGATGATTTAACAGAACACAGAGCAGTTTCTCAGAAAGCTTCTTTCCAGTTTTGAACGGAAGATATTTCCTTTTTCACCATAGCCCTCTATGGGCTTCCAAATATCACTTTGCCAATTCCACAAGAACAGCCTTAGCGAAAGGCTTCTTGAAGGGAAAGATGTAACTCTGTGAGATGAATTAACAGAACACAGAGCAGTTTCTCAGAAAGCTTCTTTCCAGTTTTCAAAGGAAGATATTTCCTTTTTCACCATATCCCTCTATGGGTTTCCAAATATCCCTTTGCCAATTCCACAAGAACAGCCTTAGCGAAAGGCTTCCTGAAGGGAAAGATGTAACTCTGTGAGATGAATTAACAGAACACAGAGCAGTTTCTCAGAAAGCTTCTTTCCAGTTTCGAACGGAAGTATTTCCTTCTTCACCATAGCCCTCTATGGGCTTCCAAATATCACTTTGCCAATTCCACAAGAACAGCCTTAGAGAAAGGCTTCTTGAAGGGAAAGATGTAACTCTGTGAGATGAATTAACAGAACACAGAGCAGTTTCTCTGAGAGCTTCTTTCCAGTTTTGAACGGAAGATATTTCCTTTTTCACCATAGCCCCCTAGGGGCTTCGAAATATCACTTTGCCAATTCCACAAGAACAGCCTTAGCGAAAGGCTTCTTGAAGGGAAAGATGTCACTCTGTGAGATGAATTAACAGAACACAGAGCAGTTTCTCAGAAAGCTTCTTTCCAGTTTTGAACGGAAGATATTTCCTTTTTCACCATAGCCCTCTATGGGCTTCCAAATATCACTTTGCCAATTCCAGAAGAACAGCCTTAGCGAAAGGCTTCTTGAAGGGAAAGATGTAACTCTGTGAGATGAATTAACAGAACACAGAGCAGTTTCTCAAGCTTCTTTCCAGTTTTCAAAGGAAGATATTTCCTTTTTCACCATATCACTCTATGGGTTTTCAAATATCCTTTGCCAATTCCACAAGAACAGCCTTAGCGAAGGCTTCCTGAAGGAAAGATGTAACTCTGTGAGATGAATTAACAGAACACAGAGCAGTTTCTCAGAAAGCTTCTTTCCAGTTTCGAACGGAAGTATTTCCTTCTTCACCATAGCCCTCTATGGGCTTCCAAATATCACTTTGCCAATTCCACAAGAACAGCCTTAGTGAAAGGCTTCTTGAAGGGAAAGATGTAACTCTGTGAGATGAATTAACAGAACACAGAGCAGTATCCCAGAAAGCTTCTTTCCAGTTTTGAACGGAAGGTATTTCCTTTTTCACCATAGCCCTCTATGGGCTTCCAAATATCCCTTTGCCAATTCCACAAGAACAGCCTTAGCGAAAGGCTTCTTGCAGGGAAAGATGTAACTCTGTGAGATGATTTATCAGAACACAGAGCAGTATCACAGAAAGCTTCTTTCCAGTTTTTAAAGGAAGATATTTCCTTTTTCACCATAGCCCTCTATGGGCTTCCAAATATCCCTTTGCCAATTCCACAAGAACAGCCTTAGCGAAAGGCTTCTTGAAGGGAAAGATGTAACTCTGTGAGATGAATTAACAGAACACAGAGCAGTTTCTCAGAGAGCTTCTTTCCAGTTTTGAACGGAAGGTATTTCCTTTTTCACCATAGCCCTCTATGGGCTTCCAATTATCACTTTCCAATTCCACAAGAACAGCCTTAGCGAAAGGCTTCCTGAAGGGAAAGATGTAACCCTGTGAGATGAATTAACAGAACACAGAGCAGTTTCTCAGAAAGCTTCTTTCTAGTTTTGAACGGAAGATATTTCCTTTTTCACCATACCCCTCTATGGGCTTCCAAATATCCCTGTGCCAATTCCACAAGAACAGCCTTAGCGAAAGGCTTCTTGAAGGGAAAGATGTAACTCTGTGAGATGAATTAACAGAACACAGAGCAGTTTCTCAGAAAGCTTCTTTCCAGTTTTGAACGGAAGATATTTCCTTTTTCACCATAGCCTCTATGGGCTTCCAAATATCCTTTGCCAATTCCACAAGAACAGCCTTAGCGAAAGGCTTCTTGAAGGAAAGATGTAACTCTGTGAGATGAATTAACAGAACACAGAGCAGTTTCTCAGAAAGCTTCTTTCCAGTTTTTTCAAAGGAAGATATTTCCTTTTTCACCATATCCTCTATGGGTTTCCAAATATCACTTTGCCAATTCCACAAGAACAGCCTTAGCGAAAGGCTTCCTGAAGGAAAGATGTAACTCTGTGAGATGAATTAACAGAACACAGAGCAGTTTCTCAGAAAGCTTCTTTCCAGTTTTGAACGGAAGATATTTCCTTTTTCACCATAGCCCTCTATGGGTTTCCAAATATCACTTTGCCAATTCCACAAGAACAGCCTTAGCGAAAGGCTTCTTGAAGGGAAAGATGTAACTCTGTGAGATGAATTAACAGAACACAGAGCAGTTTCTCAGAAAGCTTCTTTCCAGTTTTGATCGGAAGATATTTCCTTTTCACCATAGCCCTCTATGGGCTTCCAAATATCACTTTGCCAATTCCACAAGAACAGCCTTAGCGAAAGGCTTCTTGAAGGGAAAGATGTAACTCTGTGAGATGAATTAACAGAACACAGAGCAGTTTCTCAGAGCTTCTTTCCAGTTTTGAGCGGAAGATATTTCCTTTTTCACCATAGCCCTCTATCGGCTTCCAAATATCCCTTTGCCAATTCCACAACAACAGCCTTAGCGAAAGGCTTCTTGAAGGGAAAGATGTAACTCTGTGAGATGAATTAACAGAACACAGAGCAGTTTCTCAGAAAGCTTCTTTCCAGTTTTGAACGGAAGATATTTCCTTTTTCACCATAGCCCTCTATGGGCTTCCAAATATCACTTTGCCAATTCCAAAAGAACAGCGTTAGCTAAAGGCTTCTTGAAGGGAAAGATGTAACTCTGTGAGATGAATTAACAGAACACAGAGCAGTTTCTCAGAAAGCATCTTTCCAATTTTGAACGGAAGATTTTTCCTTTTTCACCATAGTCCTCAATGGGGTTCCAAATATCCCTGTGCCAATTCCACAAGAACAGCCTTAGCGAAAGGCTTCTTGAACGGTAAGATGTAACTCTGTGAGACTAATTAACAGAACACAGAGCAGTTTCTCAGAAAGCTTCTTTCCAGTTTTGAACGGAAGATATTTCCGTTTTCACCATAGCCCTCTATGGGCTTCCAAATATCCCTTTGCCAATTCCACAAGAACAGCCTTAGCGAAAGGCTTCTTGAAGGAAAAGATGTAACTCTGTGAGATGAATTAACAGAACACCGAGCAGTTTCTCAGAAAGCTTCTTTCCAGTTTTCCAAGGAAGATATTTCCTTTTTCACCATAGCCCTCTATGGGCTTAAAAATATCCCTTTGCCAATTCCACAAGAACAGCCGTGGCGAAAGGCTTCTTGAAGGGAAAGATGTAACTCTGTGAGATGAATTAACAGAACACAGAGCAGTTTCTCAGAAAGCTTCTTTCCAGTTTTGAATGGAAGATATTTCCTTTTTCACCATAGCCCTCTATGGGCTTCCAAATATCCTTTGCCAATTCACAAGAACAGCCTTAGCGAAAGGCTTCTTGAAGGGAAAGATGTAACTCTGTGAGATGAATTAACAGAACACAGAGCAGTTTCTCAGAAAGCTTCTTTCCAGTTTTGAATGGAAGATAGTTCCTTTTTCACCATAGCCCTCTATGGGCTTCCAAATATCACTTTGCCAATTCCACAAGAACAGCCTTAGCGAAAGGCTTCTTGAAGGGAAAGATGTAACTCTGTGAGATGAATTAACAGAACACAGAGCAGTTTCTCAGAAAGCTTCTTTCCAGTTTTGAACGGAAGATATTTCCTTTTTCACCATAGCCCTCTATGGGCTTCCAAATATCACTTTGCCAATTCACAAGAACAGCTTAGCGAAAGGCTTCTTGAAGGGAAAGATGTAACTCTGTGAGATGAATTAACAGAACACAGAGCAGTTTCTCAGAAGCTTCTTTCCAGTTTTGAACGGAAGATATTTCCTTTTCACCGTAGCCCTCTATGGGCTTCCAAATATCACTTTGCCAATTCCACAAGAACAGCCTTAGCGAAAGGCTTCTTGAAGGGAAAGATGTAACTCTGTGAGATGAATTAACAGAACACAGAGCAGTTTCTCAGAAGCTTCTTTCCAGTTTTGAAAGGAAGATATTTCCTTTTTCACCATAGCCCTCTATGGGCTTCCAAATATCCTTTGCCAATTCCACAAGAACAGCCTTAGCGAAAGGCTTCCTTGAAGGAAAGATGTAACTCTGTGAGATGAATTAACAGAACACAGAGCAGTTTCTCAGAACGCTTCTTTCCAGTTTTGAATGGAAGATATTCCTTTTTCACCATAGCCCTCTATGGGCTTCCAAATATCACTTTGCCAATTCCACAAGAACAGCCTTAGCGAAGGCTTCCTTGAAGGGAAAGATGTAACTCTGTGAGATGATTAACAGAACACGAGCAGTTTCTCAGAAAGCTTCTTTCCAGTTTTGATGGAAGATATTTCCTTTTTCACCATAGCCTCTATGGGCTTCCAAATATCCTTTGCCAATTCCACAAGAACAGCCTTAGCGAAGGCTTCCTGAAGGAAAGATGTAACTCTGTGAGATGAATTAACAGAACACAGAGCAGTTTCTCAGAAAGCTTCTTTCCAGTTTTGAACGGAAGATATTTCCTTTTTCACCATAGCCCTCTATGGGCTTCCAAATATCACTTTCCAATTCCACAAGAACAGCCTTAGCGAAAGGATTCTTGAAGGAAAGATGTAACTCTGTGAGATGAATTAACAGAACACAGAGCAGTTTCTCAGAAAGCTTCTTTCCAGTTTTGAACGGAAGATATTTCCTTTTTCACCATAGCCCTCTATGGGCTTCCAAATATCCTTTGCCAATTCCACAAGAACAGCCTTAGTGAAAGGCATCTTGAAGGGAAAGATGTAACTCTGTGAGATGAATTAACAGAACACAGAGCAGTTTCTCAGAAAGCTTCTTTCCAGTTTTGAGCGGAAGATATTTCCTTTTCACCATAGCCTCTGGGCTTCCAAATATCCTTTGCCAATTCCACAAGAACAGCCTTACGAAAGGCTACTTGAAGGGAAAGATGTAACTCTGTGAGATGAATTAACAGAACACAGAGCAGTTTCTCAGAAGCTTCTTTCCAGTTTTGAAGCGGAAGATATTTCCTTTTCACCATAGCCCTCTATGGGCTTTCAAATATCCTTGCCAATTCCACAAGAACAGCCTTATCGAAAGGCTTCTTGAAGGAAAGATGTAACTCTGTGAGATGAATTAACAGAACACAGAGCAGTTTCTAAAAACCTTCTTTCCAGTTTTGAACGGAGGATACTTTCCTTTTTCACCATAGCCCTCTATGGGCTTCCAAATATCACTTTGCCAATTCCACAAGAACAGCCTTAGCGAAAGGCTTCTTGAAGGAAAGATGTAACTGTGAGATGAATTAACAGAACACAGAGCAGTTTCTCGGAAAGCTTCTTTCCAGTTTTGCGGAAGATATTTCCTTTTTCACCATAGCCTCTATGGGCTTCCAAATATCCTTTGCCAATTCCACAAGAACAGCCTTAGCGAAAGGCTACTTGAAGGAAAGATGTAACTCTGTGAGATGAATTAACAGAACACAGAGCAGTTTCTCAGAAAGCTTCTTTCCAGTTTTGAACCGAAGATATTTCCTTTTTCAACATAGCCCTCTATGGGCTTCCAAATATCCCTTTGCCAATTCCACAAGAACAGCCTTAGCGAAAGGTTTCTTGAAGGAAAGATGTAACTCTGTGAGATGAATTAACAGAACACAGAGCAGTTTCTCAGAAAGCTTCTTTCCAGTTTTGAACGGAAGATATTTCCTTTTTCACCATAGCCCTCTATGGGCTTCCAAATATCCCTTTGCCAATTCCACAAGAACAGCCTTAGCGAAAGGCTTCTTGAAGGGAAAGATGTAACTCTGTGAGATGAATTAACAGAACACAGAGCAGTTTCTCAGAAAGCTTCTTTCAGTTTTGAACGGAAGATATTTCCTTTTTCACCATAGCCCTCTATGGGCTTCCAAATCTCTTGCCAATTCCACAAAACTGCCTTAGAGAAAGGCTTTTGAAGGGAAAGATGTAACTCTGTGAGATGAATTAACAGAACACAGAGCAGTTTCTCAGAAAGCTTCTTTCCAGTTTTGAATGTAAATATTTCCTTTTTCACCATAGCCCTCTATGGGCTTCCAAATATCACTTTGCCAATTCCACAAGAACAGCGTTAGCGAAAGGCTTCTTGAAGGGAAAGATGTAACTCTGTGAGATGAATTAACAGAACACAGAGCAGTTTCTCAGAAAGCTTCTTTCCAGTTTTGAAAGGAAGATATTTCCTTTTTCACCATAGCCCTCTATGGGCTTCCAAATATCCTTTTGCCATTCCACAAGCACAGATTTTAGCGAAAGGCTCTTGAAGGAAAGATGTAACTCTGTGATGCATTAACAGAACACAGAGCAGTTTCTCAGAACGCTTCTTTCCAGTTTTGAGCGGAAGATATTTCCTTTTTCACCATAGCCCTCTATGGGCTTCCAAATATCACTTTGCCAATTCCACAAGAACAGCCTTAGCGAAAGCTTCTGAAGGGAAAGATGTAACTCTGTGAGATGAATTAACAGAACACAGAGCAGTTTCTCAGAAAGCTTCTTTCCAGTTTTAACGGAAGATATTTCCTTCTTCACCATAACAATCTATGGGCTTCCAAATATCCCTTTGCAATTCCACAAGAACAGCCTTAGCGAAGGCTTCTTGAAGGAAAGATGTAACTCTGTGAGATGAATTAACAGAACACAGAGCAGTTTCTCAGAAAGCTTCTTTCCAGTTTTGAACGGAAGATACTTCTTTTTCACCATAGCCCTTTATGGGCTTCCAAATATCCCTTTGCCAATTCCACAAGAACAGCCTTAGCGAAAGGCTTCTTGAAGGGAAAGATGTAACTCTGTGAGATGAATTAACAGAACACAGAGCAGTTTCTCAGAAAGCTTCTTTCCAGTTTTGAACGGAAGATATTCCTTTTTCACCATAGCCCTCTATGGGCTTCCAAATATCCTTTGCCAATTCCACAAGAACAGCCTTAGCGAAAAGGCTCTGAAGGGAAAGATGTAACTCTGTGAGATGAATTAACAGAACACAGAGCAGTTTCTCAGAAAGCTTCTTTCCAGTTTTGAACGGAAGATATTTCCTTCTTCACCATAACAATCTATGGGCTTCCAAATATCCTTTGCCAATTCCACAAGAACAGCCTTAGCGAAAGGCTTCCTGAAGGGAAAGATGTAACTCGAGATGAATTAACAGAACACAGAGCAGTTTCTCAGAAAGATTCTTTCCAGTTTTGAACGGAAGATATTCTTTTTCACCATAGCCTCTATGGGCTTCCAAATATCCCTTTGAATTCCACAAGAACAGCCTTAGCGAAAGGCTTCTTGAAGGAAAGATGTAACTCTGTGAGATGAATTAACAGAACACAGAGCAGTTTCTCAGAAAGCTTCTTCCAGTTTTGAACGGAAGATATTTCCTTTTCACCATAGCCCTCTATGGGCTTCCAAATATCACTTTGCCAATTCCACAAGAACAGCCTTAGCGAAAGGCTTTGAAGGGAAAGATGTAACTCTGTGAGATGAATTAACAGAACACAGAGCAGTTTCTCAGAAAGCTTCTTTCCAGTTTTGAACGGAAGATATTTCCTTTTCACCATAGCCCTCTATGAGCTTCCAAATATCACTTTGCCAATTCCACAAGAACAGCCTTGAGCGAAAGGCTTCTTGAAGGAAAGATGTAACTCTGTGAGATGAATTAACAGAACACAGAGCAGTTTCTCAGAAAGCTTCTTTCCAGTTTTGAGCGGAAGATATTTCCTTTTCACCATAGCCCTCTATGGGCTTCCAAATATCCCTTGCCAATTCCACAAGAACAGCCTTAGCGAAAGGCTTGAAGGAAAGATGTAACTCTGTGAGATGAATTAACAGAACACAGAGCAGTTTCTCAGAAAGCTTCTTTCCAATTTTGAACGGAAGATATTTCCTTTTCACCATAGCCCTCATGGGCTTCCAAATATCCTTTGCCAATTCCACAAGAACAGCCTTAGCGAAAGGCTTCCTGAAGGGAAAGATGTAACTCTGTGAGATGAATTAACAGAACACAGAGCAGTTTCTCAGAAAGCTTCTTTCCAGTTTTGAACGGAAGATATTTCCTTCTTCACCATAGCCCTCTATGGGCTTCCAAATATCCCTGTGCCAATTCCACAAGAACAGCCTTAGCGAAAGGCTTCTTGAAGGGAAAGATGTAACTCTGTGAGATGAATTAACAGAACACAGAGCAGTTTCTCAGAAAGCTTCTTTCCAGTTTTGAACGGAAGGTATTTCTGTTTTCACCATAGCCCTCTATGGGCTTCCAAATATCCCTTTGACAATTCCACAAGAACAGCCTTAGCGAAAGGCTTCTTGAAGGGAAAGATGTAACTCTGTGAGATGAATTAACAGAACACAGAGCAGTTTCTCAGAAAGCTTCCTTCCAGTTTTGAACGGAAGATATTTCCTTTTTCACCATAGCCCTCTAAGGGCTTCCAAATATCACTTTGCCAATTCCACAAGAACAGCCTTAGCGAAAGGCTTCTTGAAGGGAAAGATGTAACTCTGTGAGATGAATTAACAGAACACAGAGCAGTTTCTCAGAAAGCTTCTTTCCAGTTTTGAACGGAAGATATCTCCTTCTTCACCATAGCCGTCTATGGGCTTCCAAGTATCACTTTGCCAATTCCACAAGAACAGCCTTAGCGAAAGGCTTCTTGAAGGGAATGATGAAACTCTGTGATATGAATTAACAGAACACAGAGCAGTTTCTCAGAAAGTTTCTTTCCAGTTTTGAACGGAAGATATTTCCTTTTTCACCATAGCCCTCTATGGGCTTCCAAATATCACTTTGCCAATTCCAAAGAACAGTCTTAGCGAAAGGCTTCTTGGAGGAAAGATGTAACTCTGTGAGATGAATTAACAGAACACAGAGCAGTTTCTCAGAGGGCTTTTTCCAGTTTTGAGCAGAAGATATTTCCTTTTCACCATAGCCCTCTATGGACTTCCAAATATCCTTTGCCAATTCCACAAGAACAGCCTTAGCGAAAGGCTTCTTGTAAGGGAAAGATGTAACTCTGTGAGATGAATTAACAGAACACAGAGCAGTTTCTCAGAAAGCTTCTTTCCAGTTTTGAACAGAAGATATTTCCTTTTCACCATAGCCCTCTATGGGCTTCCAAATATCATTGCCCATTCCACAAGAACAGCCTTAGCGAAAGGCTTCTTGAAGGGAACGATGTAACTCTGTGAGATGAATTAACGGAACACAGAGCAGTTTCTCAGAAAGCTTCTTTCCAGTTTTGAACGGAAGATACTTCCTTTTTCACCATAGCCCTCTATGGGCTTCGAATTATCACTTTGCCAATTCCACAAGAACAGCCTTAGCGAAAGGCTTCTTGAAGGGAAAGATGTAACTCTGTGAGATGAATTAACAGAACACAGAGCAGTTTCTCAGAAAGCTAATTACCAGTTTTGAACGGAAGATATTTCCTTTTTCACCATAGCCCTCTACAGGCTTCCAAATATCACTTTGCCAATTCCACAAGAACCGCCTTAGCGAAAGGCTTCATGAAGGGAAAGATGTAACTCTGTGAGGTGAATTAACAGAACACAGAGCAGTTTCTCAGAAAGCTTCTTCCAGTTTTGAACGGAAGATATTTCCTTTTCACCATAGCCCTCTAAGGGCTTCCAAATATCACTTTGCCAATTCCACAAGAACAGCCTTAGCAAAAGGCTTCTTGAAGGGAAAGATGTAACTCTGTGAGATGAATTAACAGAACACAGTGCAGTTTCTCAGAATGCTTCTTTCTAGTTTTGAACGGAAGATATTTCCTTTATCACCATAGCCCTCTATGGGCTTCCAAATATCTCTTTGCCAATTCCACAAGAACAGCCTTAGCGAAAGGCTTTGAAGGAAAGATGTAACTCTGCGAGATGAATTAACAGAACATAGAGCAGTTTCTCAGAAAGCTTCTTTCCAGTTTTGAACGGAAGATAGTTCCTTTTCACCATAGCCTCTATGGGCTTCCAAATATCACTTTGCCAGTTCCACATGAACAGCCTTAGCGAAAGGCTTCCTGAACGGAAAGATGTAACTCTGTGAGATGAATTAACAGAACACAGATCAGTTTCTCAGAAAGCTTC
>JAKFHT010000751.1:0-49230 GCA_023783455.1 Erythrocebus patas | reverse complement strand
TCTGTTCTTGTGGAATTTGGAAAGTGATATTTGGAAGCCCATAGAGGCTATGGTGAAAAGGAAATATCTTCCGTTAAAAACTGGAAAGAAGCTTGAGAAACTGCTTTGTGTTCTGTTAATTCATCTCACAGAGTTACAGCTTTCCTTCAAGAAGCCTTTCGCTAAGGCTGTTCTTGTGGAATTTGGCAAAGTGATATTTGGAAGCCCATAGAGGGCTATGGTGAAAAGGAAATATCTTCCGTTAAAAACTGGAAAGAAGCTTTCTGAGAAACTGCTTTGTGTTCTGTTAATTCATCTCACAGAGTTACAGCTTTCCTTCAAGAAGCCTTTCGCTAAGGCTGTTCTTGTGGAATTTGGCAAAGTGATATTTGGAAGCCCATAGAGGGCTATGGTGAAAAGGAAATATCTTCCGTTAAAAACTGGAAAGAAGCTTTCTGAGAAACTGCTTTGTGTTCTGTTAATTCATCTCACAGAGTTACAGCTTTCCTTCAAGAAGCCTTTCGCTAAGGCTGTTCTTGTGGAATTTGCAAGTGATATTTGGAAGCCCATAGAGGGCTATGGTGAAAAGGAAATATCTTCCGTTAAAAACTGGAAAGAAGCTTCTGAGAAACTGCTTTGTGTTCTGTTAATTCATCTCACAGAGTTACAGCTTTCCTTCAAGAAGCCTTTCGCTAAGGCTGTTCTTGTGGAATTTGGCAAAGTGATATTTGGAAGCCCATAGAGGGCTATGGTGAAAAGGAAATATCTTCCGTTAAAAACTGGAAAGAAGCTTTCTGAGAAACTGCTTTGTGTTCTGTTAATTCATCTTATTTGGAAGCCCATAGAGGGCTATGGTGAAAAGGAAATATCTTCGTTAAAAACTGGAAAGAAGCTTTCTGAGAAACTGCTTTGTGTTCTCTTAATTCATCTCACAGAGTTACAGCTTTCCTCAAGAAGCCTTTCGCTAAGACTGTTCTTGTGGAATTTGCAAAGTGATATTTGGAAGCCCATAGAGGGCTATGGTGAAAAGGAAATATCCTAAGATAAAAACTGGAAAGAAGCTTTCTGAGAAACTGCTTTGTGTTCTGTTAATTCATCTCACAGAGTTACAGCTTTCCCTCAAGAAGCCTTTCACTAAGACTGTTCTTGTGGAATTTGCAAGTGATATTTGGAAGCCCATAGGGGCTATGGTGAAAAGGAAATATCTTCTGTTAAAAACTGGAAAGAAGCTTTCTGAGAAACTGCTTTGTGTTCTGTTAATTCATCTCACAGAGTTACAGCTTTCCCTCAAGAAGCCTTTCGCTAAGACTGTTCTTGTGGAATTTGCAAAGTGATATTTGGAAGCCCATAGAGGGCTATGGTGAAAAGGAAATATCCTAAGATAAAAACTGAAAACAAGCTTTCTGAGAAACTGCTTTGTGTTCTGTTAATTCATCTCACAGAGTTACAGCTTTCCCCTCAAGAAGCCTTCGCTAAGACTGTTCTTGTGGAATTTGCAAAGTGATATTTGGAAGCCCATAGAGGGCTATGGTGAAAAGGAAATATCCTAAGATAAAAACTGAAAGAAGCTTTCTGAGAAACTGCATTGTGTTCTGTTAATTCATCTCACAGAGTTACAGCTTTCCTCAAGAAGCCTTTCGCTAAGACTGTTCTTGTGGAATTTGAAAGTGATATTTGGAAGCCCTAGAGGGCTATGGTGAAAAGGAAATATCTTCCGTTAAAAACTGGAAGAAGCTTTCTGAGAAACTGCTTTGTGTTCTCTTAATTCATCTCACAGAGTTACAGCTTTCCTTCAAGAAGCCTTTCGCTAAGGCTGTTCTTGTGGAATTTGAAAGTGATATTTGGAAGCCCATAGAGGGCTATGGTGAAAAGGAAATATCTTCAGTTAAAAACTGGAAAGAAGCTTTCTGAGAAACTGCTTTGTGTTCTGTTAATTCATCTCACAGAGTTACAGCTTTCCCTCAAGAAGCCTTTTGCTAAGACTGTTCTTGTGGAATTTGCAAAGTGATATTTGGAAGCCCATAGAGGGCTATGGTGAAAAGGAAATATCTTCCGTTAAAACTGGAAAGAAGCTTTCTGAGAAACTGCTTTGTGTTCTGTTAATTCATCTCACAGAGTTACAGCTTTCTCCTCAAGAAGCCTTTTGCTAAGACTGTTCTTGTGGAATTTGCAAAGTGATATTTGGAAGCCCATAGAGGCTATGGTGAAAAAAATATCTTCAGTTAAAAACTGGAAAGAAGCTTTCTGAGAAACTGCTTTGTGTTCTGTTAATTCATCTCACAGAGTTACAGCTTTCCTCAAGAAGCCTTTCGCTAAGGCTGTTCTTGTGGAATTTGAAAGTGATATTTGGAAGCCCATAGAGGGCTATGGTGAAAAGGAAATATCTTCGTTAAAAACTGAAAGAAGCTTGAGAAACTGCTTTGTGTTCTGTTAATTCATCTCACAGAGTTACAGCTTTCCCTCAAGAAGCCTTTCGCTAAGACTGTTCTTGTGGAATATGCAAAGTGATATTTGGAAGCCCAGAGGGCTATGGTGAAAAAAATATCTTCAGTTAAAAACTGGAAAGAAGCTTTCTGAGAAACTGCTTTGTGTTCTGTTAATTCATCTCACAGAGTTACAGCTTTCCTTCAAGAAGCCTTTCGCTAAGGCTGTTCTTGTGGAATTTGCAAAGTGATATTTGAAGCCCATAGAGGGCTATGGTGAAAAGGAAATATCTTCAGTTAAAAACTGGAAAGAAGCTGTCTGAGAAACTGCTTTGTGTTGTGTTAATTCATCTCACAGAGTTACAGCTTTCCCTCAAGAAGCCTTTCGCTAAGGCTGTTCTTGTGGAATTTACAAAGTGATATTTGGAAGCCCATAGAGGGCTATGGTGAAAAGGAAATATCTTCAGTTAAAAACTGGAAAGAAGCTGTCTGAGAAACTGCTTTGTGTTGTTTTAATTCATCTCACAGAGTTACAGCTTTCCCACAAGAAGCCTTTTGCTAAGACTGTTCTTGTGGAATTGGCAAAGTGATATTTGGAAGCCCATAGAGGGCTATGGTGAAAAGGAAATATCTTCAGTTAAAAACTGGAAAGAAGCTGTCTGAGAAACTGCTTTGTGTTCTGTTAATTCATCTCACAGAGTTACAGCTTTCCCCTCAAGAAGCCTTTCGCTAAGACTGTTCTTGTGTAATTTGCAAAGTGATATTTGGAAGCCCATAGAGGGCTATGGTGAAAAGGAAATATCTTCCGTTAAAACTGGAAAGAAGCTTTCTGAGAAACTGCTTTGTGTTCTGTTAATTCATCTCACAGAGTTACAGCTTTCCTCAAGAAGCCTTTCGCTAAGACTGTTCTTGTGGAATTTGCAAAGTGATATTTGGAAGCCCATTGAGGGCTATGGTGAAAAGGAAATATCTTCCGTTAAAAACTGGAAAGAAGCTTGAGAAACTGCTTTGTGTTCTGTTAATTCATCTCACAGAGTTACAGCTTTCCCTCAAGAAGCCTTTCGCTAAGACTGTTCTTGTGGAATTTGCAAAGTGATATTTGGAAGCCCATAGAGGCTATGGTGAAAAGGAAATATCTTCCGTTAAAAACTGGAAGGAAACTTTCTGAGAAACTGCTTTGTGTTCTCTTAATTCATCTCACTGATTTACAGCTTTCCCCTCAAGAAGCCTTTCGCTAAGACTGTTCTTGTGGAATTTGCAATGTGATATTTGGAAGCCCATAGAGGGCTACGGTGAAAAAGGAAATATCCCAAGTTAAAAACTGAAAAGAAGCATTCTGAGAAACTGCTTTGTGTTCTTTTAATTCATCTCACAGAGTTACAGCTTTCCCCTCAAGAAGCCTTTCACTAAGGCTGTTTTTGTGGAATTTGCAAAGTGATACTCGGAAGCCCATAGAGGGCTACGGTGAAAAAGGAAATATCTTCCGTTTAAAACGGGAAAGAATCTTTCTGAGAAACTGCTTTGTTTTCTGTTAATTCATCTAACAGAGTTCCAGCTTTCCCTTCAAGAAGCCGTTCGCTAAGGCTGTTCTTGTGGAATTTACAAAGTGATATTTGGAAGCCCATAGAGGGCTATGGTGAAAAAGGAAATATCTTCCGTTAAAATCTGGAAAGAAGCTTTCTGAGAAACTGCATTGTGTTCTGTTAATTCATCTCTCAGAGTTACTGCTTTCCCCTCAAGAAGCGTTTCGCTGAGACTGTTCTTGTGGAATTTGCAGTTATATTTGGAAGCCCATAGAGGGCTATGGTGAAAAAGGAAATATCTTCCGTTAAAACCTGGAAAGAAGCTTTCTGAGAAACTAGTTTGTGTTCTCTTAATTATTCTCACAGACGTACAGATTTCCCCTCAAGAAGCCTTTCGCTAAGTCTGCTCTTGTGGAATTTGCAAAGTGATATTTGGAAGCCCATAGTGGGCTACGGTGAAAAAGGAAATATCTTCCATTAAAAACTGGAAAGAATCTTTCTGGGAAACTGCTTTGTATTCTGTTAATTCATCTCACCGAGTTACAGCTTTCCCCTCAAGACGTTTTTCGCTGAGGCTGTTCTTGTGGAATTTGCAAAGTGATATTTCTAAGCCCATAGAGAACTGGGGTGAAAAAGGAAATATCTTCCGATAAAAAATGGAAAGAAGCTTTCTGAGAAACTGCTTTGTGTTCTCTTAATTCATCTCACAGAGTAACAGCTTTCCCCTTAAGAACCCTTTCGCTAAGACTGTTCTTGTGGAGTTTGCAAAGCTTATTTGGAAGCCCTTAGAGGGCTATGGTGAAAAAGGAAATGTCCTCAGTTAAAAACTGGAAAGAACCTTTCTGTGAAACTGCTTTGTGTTGTGTTAATTCATCTCACAGAGTTACAGCTTTCCCTTCAAGAAGCCTTTCGCTAAGGCTGTTCTTGTGGAATTTGGAAAGTGATATTTGGAAGCCCTTAGAGGGCTATGGTGAAAAAGGAAATATCTTCCGTTAAAAACTGTAAAGAAGCTTTCTGAGAAACTGCTTTGTGTTCTGTTAATTCATCTCACGGAGATACAGCCTTCCCGTCAAGAGTCCTTTCGCTAAGACTGTTCTTGTGGAATTGGCCAAGTGATATTTGGAAACCATAAGAGGGCTACGGTGAATAAGGAAATATTTTCCGTTAAAAACTGGAAAGAAGCTTTCTGAGAAACTGCTTTGTGTTCTGTTAATTCATCTCAGAGAGTTACAGCTTTACCCTCAAGAAGCCTTTCGCTAAGCCTGTTCTTCTGGAATTTGGAAGGTGATATTTGGAAGCCCTAGGAGACCTATGGTGAAAAAGAAAATATCTTCAGTTAAAAGCTGTAAAGAATCTTTTTGAGAAACTGCTTTGTGTTCTGTTAATTCATCTCACAGAGTTACAACGTTCCCTTCAAGAAGCCTTTCGCTAAGGCTGTTCTTGTGGAATTTGCAAAGTGATACTTGGAAGTCCATAGAGGGCTATGGTGAAAAAGGAAATATCTTCCGTTAAAAACTGGAAAGAAGTTTTCTGAAAACTGCTTTGTGTTATGTTAATTCATCTCACAGAGTTACAGCTTTCCCTTCAAGAAGCCTTTCGCTAAGACTGTTCTTTTGGAATTTGCAAAGTGTTATTTGCAAGCCCATAGAGGGCTACGGTGAAAAAGGAAAACTCTTCTGTTGAAAACTGTAAAGAAGCTTTCTGAGAAGCTGCTTTGTGTTCTGTTAATTCATCTCACAGAGTTACAGCTTTCCCCTCAAGAAGCCTTTCGCTAAGACGGTTCTGGTGGCATTTTCAAAGTGATATTTGGAAGCCCATAGAGGTCTATGGTGAAAAATTAAATATCTTCCGTTAAAAACAGGAAAGAAGCTTTCTGAGAAACTGCTTTGTGTTCTGTTAATTCATCTCACAGAGTTACAGCTTTACCCTCAAGAAGCCTTTCTCTAAGGCTGTTCTTGTGGAATTTGGAAAGTGATATTTGGAAGCCCTTGGAGACCTATGGTGAAAAAGAAAATACCTTCAGTTAAAAGCTGTAAAGAAGCTTTCTGAGAAACTGCTTTGTGTTCTGTTAATTCATCTCACAGAGTTACAGCTTTACCCTCAAGAAGCCTTTCGCTAAGACTGTTCTTGTGGTATGTTCAAAGTGATATTTGGAAGCCCATAGAGGTCTATGGTGAAAAATTAAATATCTTCCGTTAAAAACAGGAAAGAAGCTTTCTGAGAAACTGCTTTGTGTTCTGTTAATTCATCTCACAGAGTTACAGCTTTACCCTCAAGAAGCCTTTCTCTAAGGCTGTTCTTGTGGAATTTGGAAAGTGATATTTGGAAGCCCTTGGAGACCTATGGTGAAAAAGAAAATACCTTCAGTTAAAAGCTGTAAAGAAGCTTTCTGAGAAACTGCTTTGTGTTCTGTTAATTCATCTCACAGAGTTACAGCTTTACCCTCAAGAAGCCTTTCTCTAAGGCTGTTCTTGTGGAATTTGGAAAGTGATATTTGGAAGCCCTTGGAGACCTATGGTGAAAAAGAAAATACCTTCAGTTAAAAGCTGTAAAGAAGCTTTCTGAAAACTGCTTTGTGTTCTGTTAATTCATCTCACAGAGTTACAGCTTTCCCTTCAAGAAGTCTTTCGCTAAGACTGTTCTTGTGGGATTTGCAAAGTGATATTTGGAAGCCCATAGAGGGCTATGGTGAAAAAGGAAAACTCTTCTGTTGAAAACTGTAAAGAAGCTCTCTGAGAAACTCCTTTGTGTTCTGTTAATTCATCTCATAGAGTTTCAGCTTTCCCCTCGAGAAGCGTTTCGCTAAGACGGTTCCTGTGGAATTTGCAAAGTGATATTTGGAAGCCCATAGAGGACTAAGGTGAAAAACGAAATATGTTCCGTTAAAAACTAGAAAGAAGCTTTCTGAGAAACTGCTTTGTATTCTGTTAATTCATCTCACAGAGTTGCATCTTTACCTTCAAGAAGCCTTTTGCTCAGGCTGTTCTTGTGGAATTCCAAAGTGATATTTGGAAGCCCATAGACTGCTATATTGAAAAAGGAAATATCTTCCGTTAAAAACTGGAAAGAAGCTTTCTGAGAAACTGCTTTGTGTTCTCTTAGTTCAACTCACACATTTACAGCTTTCCCCACAAGAAGCCTTTCGCTAAGACTGTTCTTGTGGAATTTGCAAAGTGATATTTGGAAGACCATAAAGGGCTATGGTGAAAAAGGAAATATCTTCCGTTAAAAACTGGAAAGAAGCTTTCTGAGAAACTGCTTTGTGTTCTGTTAATTCATCTCACAGAGTTACTGCGTTCCCCTCAAGAAGCCTTTCGCTAAGACTGTTCTTATGGAATTTGTAAAGTGATATTTGGAAGCCCATAGAGGGTTACGGTGAAAAAGGAAATATCTTCCGTTTAAAACTGGAAAGAAGCTTTCTGAGAAACTGCTTTGTGTTCTGTTAATTCATCTCACAGAGTTACAGCTTTCCCCTCAAGAAGCCTTTCGCTAAGACTGTTCTTGTGGAATTTGTAAAGTGATATTTGGAAGCCCATAGAGGGTTACGGTGAAAAAGGAAATATCTTCCGTTTAAAACTGGAAAGAAGCTTTCTGAGAAACTGCTTTGTGTTCTGTTAATTCATCTAACAGTGTTACAGCTTTCCCATCAAGAAGCCTTTCGCTAAGTGTGTTCTTGTGGAATTTGCAAAATGATATTTGGAAGCCCTTAGAGGGCTATGGAGAAAAAGGAAATATCTTCAGTTAAAAACTGGAAAGAAGCTTTCGGAGAAACTGCTTTGTGTTCTGTTAATTCTTCCCACAGAGTTACAGCTTTCCCCTGAAGAACCCTTTCGCTAAGACTGTTCTTGTGGAATTTGCAAGGTGATATTTGGAAGCCCCTAAAGGGCTATGGTGTAAAAGGAAATATCTTCTGTTAAAAACTGGAAAGAAGCTTTCTGAGAAACTGCTTTGTGTTCTGTTAATTCATCTCACAGAGTCACTGCTTTCACCTCAAGAAGCCTTTCACTAAGACTGTTCTTGTGGAATTTTCATAGAGATATTTTCAAGCCCATAGAGGGCTAAGGTGAAAAAGGAAATATCCTAAGAAAAAACTGAAAAGAAGCATTCTGAGAAACTACTTTGTGTTCTGTTAATTCATCTCACAGAGTTACAGCTTTCCCCTCAAGAAGCCTTTCACGAAGACTCTTCTTGTGGAATTTGCAAAGTGATATTTGGAAGCCCATAAAGGGCTATGGTGAAAAAGGAAATATTTTCCGTTAAAAACTGGAAAGAAGCTGTCTGAGAAACTGCTCTGTGTTCTGTTAATTCATCTCACAGAGTTACTGCTATCCCAGCAAGAAGCCTTTCGCTAAGAATGTTCTTGTGGAATTTTCAAAGTGGTATTTGGAAGCCCATAGAAGGTTATGGTGAAAAAGGAAATATCTTCCGTTAAAAACTGGAAAGAACCTTTCTGAGAAATTGCTTTGTGTTCTGTTAATTCATCTCACAGAGATACAGCTTTCCCCTCAAGAAGCCTTTCGCTAAGACTGTTCTTGTGGAATTTGCAAAGTGATATTTGGAAGCCCATAGAGGGTTAAGGTGAAAAAGTAAACATCTTCCATTAAAAACTGGTAAGAAGCTTTCTGAGAAACTGCCTTGTATTCTGTTAATTCATCTCACAGAGTTACAGCTTTCCCCTCAAGAAGGCTTTGGCGAAGACTGTTCTTGTGGAATTTGCAAAGTGATATTTGGAAGTCCATAGAGGTCTATGGTGAAAAAGGAAATATCTTGCGTTAAAAACTGGAAAAAAGCTTTCTGAGAAACTGCTTTGGGTTCTGTTAATACATCTCACAGTGTTACAGCTTTCCCTTCAAGATGCCTTTCGCTAAGGCTTTTCTTGTGGAATTGGCAAAGTGATATTTGGAAGCCCATAGAGGGCTATGGTGGAAAAGGAAATATCTTCAGTTAGACACTGGAAAGATGCTTTCTGAGAAACTGCTTTGTGTTCTGTCAATTCATGTCACGGAGTTACAGATTTCCCTTCAAGAAGCCTTCGCTAAGTCTGTTCTTGTGGAATTTGCAAAGTGATATTTGGAAGCCCATAGAGGGTTATGGTGAAAAAGGAAATATCCTAAGATAAAAACTGAAAAGAAGCTTTCTCAGAAACTGATTTGTGTTTTCTTAATTCATCTCACAGAGTTGAAGCTTCCCCTCCAAAAGCCTTTCGCTAAGACTCTTCTTGTGGAATTTTCAAAGTGATATTTGGAAGCCCATAGACGGCTATGGAGAAAAAGGAAATATCTTCTGTTAAAAACTGGAAAGAATCTTTCAGAGAAACTGCTTTGTGTTTTGTTAATTCATCTCACAGAGTTCCAGCTTTCCCCTCAAGAAGCCTTTCGCTAAGACTGTTCTTGTGGAATTTGCAAAGTGATATTTGGAACCCCTAGAGGGCTATGGTGAAAAAGGAAATATCTTCAGGTAAAAACTGGAAAGAAGCTTTCTGAGAACCTGCTTTGTGTCCTGTTAATTCATTTCACAGAGTTACTGCTTTCCCCTCAAGAAGCCTTTTGCTAAGAATGTTTTGTGGAATTTGCAAAGTGATATTTGGAAGCCCATAGAGGGCTATGGTGAAAAAGGGAATATCTTCAGTTAAAAACTGGAAAGAAGCTTTCTGAGAAACTGCTTTGTGTTCTGTTAATTCATCTCACAGAGTTACAGCTTTCCACTCAAGAAGCCTTTCGCTAAGACTGTTCTTGTGGAATTTGCAAAGTGATATTTGGAAGCCCATAGAGGGCTATGGTGAAAAGGAAATATCCTAAGATAAAAACTGAAAAGAAGCTTTCTGAGAAACTGCTTTGTGTTCTGTTAATTCATCTCACAGAGTTACAGCTTTCCCTCAAGAAGTCTTTCGCTAAGACTGTTCTTGTGGAATTTGCAAAGTGATATTTGGAAGCCCAGAGGGCTATGGTGAAAAGGAAATATCTAAGATAAAAACTGAAAAGAAGCTTTCTGAGAAACTGCTTGTGTTCTGTTAATTCATCTCACAGAGTTACAGCTTTCCCTCAAGAAGCCTTTCACTAAGACTGTTCTTGTGGAATTGCAAAGTGATATTTGGAAGCCCATAGGGCTATGGTGAAAAGGAAATATCTTCAGTTAAAAACTGGAAAGAAGCTTCTGAGAAACTGCTTTGTGTTCTGTTAATTCATCTCACAGTTACAGCTTTCCCTCAAGAAGTCTTTCGCTAAGACTGTTCTTGTGGAATTTGCAAAGTGATATTTGGAAGCCCATGGAGGGCTATGGTGAAAAGGAAATATCTTCTGTTAAAAACTGGAAAGAAGCTTGAGAAACTGCTTTGTGTTCTGTTAATTCATCTCACAGTTACAGCTTTCCCTCAAAGCCTTTCGCTAAGACTGTTCTTGTGGAAATTGCAAAGTGATATTTGGAAGCCCATAGAGGTCTATGGTGAAAAGTGAAACATCTTCAGTAAAAACTGGAAAGAAGCTTCCTGAGAAACTGCTTTGTGTTCTGTTAATTCATCTCACAGTTACAGCTTTCCCCTCAAGAAGCCTTTCGCTAAGACTGTTCTTGTGGAAATTGCAAAGTGATATTTGGAAGCCCGTAGAGTGCTATGGTGAAAAAGGAAATATCTTCCGTTAAAAACAGGAAAGAAGCTTTCTGAGAAACTGCTTTGTGTTCTGTTAATTCATCTCACAGAGTTACAGCTTTCCCCTCAAGAAGCCGTTTGCTAAGACTATTCTTGTGGAATTTGTAAAGTGATATTTGGAAGCCCATAGAGGTCTACGGTGAAAAAGGAAATATCCTAAGGTAAAAACTGAAAAGAAGCTTTCTGAGAAACTGCTTTGTGTTCTGTTAATTCATCTCACAGAGTTACAGCTTTCCCCTCAAGAAGCCTTTCGCTAAGGCTGTTTTTGTGGAAATTGCGAAATGATATTTGGAAGCCCCTAGAGGGGATAGGTGAAAATGGAAATATCCTAAGTTAAAAACTGGAAGAAGATTTCTGAGAAACTGCTTTGTGTTCTGTTAATTCATCTCACAGAGTTACAGCTTTCCCTTCCAGAAGCCGTTCGCTAAGACTGTTCTTGTGAAATTTGCAAAGTGATATTTGGAAGCCCGTAGAGGGCTATGGTGAAAAAGGAAATATCTTCCATTAAAAACTGGAAAGAAGATTTCCGAGAAACTGCATTGTGTTCTGTTAATTTATCTCACACAGTCACAGCTTTCCCCTCAAGAAGCCTTTCGCAAAGACTGTTCTTGTGGAATTTCCAAGTGATATTTGGAGGCCCATAGAGGGCTACGGTGAAAAAGTAAATATATTCCGTTAAAAACTGGAAAGAAGATTTCTGAGAAACTGCTTTGAGATCTGTTAATTCATCTCACAGAGTTCAGCTTTTCCCTCAAGAAGCCTTTCGCTAAGACTGTTCTTGTGGAATTTGCAAAGTGATATTTGGAAGCCCATGGAGGGCTATGGTGAAAAAGGAAATATCTTCAGTTAAAAACTGGAAAGAAGTTTTCTGAGAAACTGCTTTGTGTTCTGTTAATTTATCTCACAGAGTTACAGCTTTCGCCTCAAGAAATCTTTTGCTAAGACTGTTCTTGTGGCATTTCCAAAGTGATATTTGGAAGCCCATAGAGGGCTATGGTGAAAAAAGAAATATCTTCCGTTAAAAACGGGAAAGAATCTTTCTGAGAAACTGCTTTGTGTTCTGTTAATTCATCTCAGAGAGTTACAGCTTTCCCCTCCAGAAACCTTTCGCTAAGACTGTTGTTTTGGAATTTGCAAAGTGATATTTCGAAGCACATTCAGGGCTATGGTGAAAAAGGAAATATCCTAAGATAAAAACTGAAAAGAAGCTTTCATAGAAACTGCTTTGTGTTCTGTTAATTCATCTCACAGAGTTACAGCTTTCCCTTCCAGAAGCCTTTCGCTAAGACTCTTCCTGTGGAATTTGCAAAGTGATATTAGGAAGCTCATAGATGTCTATGATGAAATAGGAAATATCTTCAGTTAAAAACTGTAAAGAAGCTTTCTGAAAAACTGCCGTGTGTTCTGTTAATTATACATCTGACCGAGTTACAGCTTTCCCCACAAGAAGCCTTCGCTAAGAATGTTCTTGTGGGATATTCAAAGTCATATTTGGAAACCCGTAGAGGGCTATGGTGAAAAAGGAAATATCTTCGGATATAAACTGGAAAGAAGATTTCTGAGAAACTGCTTTGTGTTCTGTTAATTCATCTCACAGAGTTACAGCTTTCCCTTCCAGAAGCCTTTCGCTAAGACTGTTCCTGTGGATTTTGCAAAGTGATATTTGGAAGCCCATAGAGGTCTATGGTAAAAAAGGAAATATCTTCAATTAAAAACTGGAAAGAAGCTTTCTGAGAAACTGCCGTGTGTTCTGTTAATTATACATCTGACCGAGTTACAGCTTTCCCTCAAGAAGCCTTCGCTAAGACTGTTCTTGTGGAATTTGCAAAGTGATATTTGGAAGCCCATAGAGGGCTATGGTGAAAAGGAAATATCTTCGGATATAAACTGGAAAGAAGATTTCTGAGAAACTGCTTTGTGTTCTGTTAATTCATCTCACAGAGTTACAGCTTTCCTTCAAGAAGCCTTTCGCTAAGACTGTTCTTGTGAATTTGCAAAGTGATATTTGGAAGCCCAGAGGGCTATGGTGAAAAGGAAATATCTTCCATTAAAAACTGGAAAGAAGATTTCTGAGAAACTGCTTGTGTTCTGTTAATTTATCTCACAGAGTTACAGCTTTCCCTCAAGAAGCCTTTCGCTAAGACTGTTCTTGTGGAATTTGCAAAGTGATATTTGGAAGCCCATAGAGGGCTATGGTGAAAAGGAAATATCTTCCGTTAAAAACTGGAAAGAAGATTTCTGAGAAACTGCTTTGAGTTCTGTTAATTCATCTCACAGAGTTCAGCTTTTCCCTCAAGAAGCCTTTCGCTAAGACTGTTCTTGTGGAATTTGCAAAGTGATATTTGGAAGCCCATGGAGGGCTATGGTGAAAAAGGAAATATCTTCAGTTAAAAACTGGAAAGAAGTTTTCTGAGAAACTGCTTTGTGTTCTGTTAATTTATCTCACAGAGTTACAGCTTTCGCCTCAAGAAATCTTTTGCTAAGACTGTTCTTGTGGCATTTCCAAAGTGATATTTGGAAGCCCATAGAGGGCTATGGTGAAAAAAGAAATATCTTCCGTTAAAAACGGGAAAGAATCTTTCTGAGAAACTGCTTTGTGTTCTGTTAATTCATCTCAGAGAGTTACAGCTTTCCTCAAGAAGCCTTTCGCTAAGACTGTTCTTGTGGAATTTGCAAAGTGATATTTGAAGCCCATAGAGGGCTATGGTGAAAAGGAAATATCCTAAGATAAAAACTGAAAGAAGCTTTCTGAGAAACTGCTTTGTGTTCTGTTAATTCATCTCACAGAGTTACAGCTTTCCCTCAAGAAGCCTTTCGCTAAGACTGTTCTTGTGGAATTTGCAAAGTGATATTTGGAAGCCCATAGAGGGCTATGGTGAAAAGGAAATATCTTCAGTTAAAAACTGGAAAGAAGCTTTCTGAGAAACTGCTTTGTGTTCTGTTAATTCATCTCACAGAGTTACAGCTTTCCCTCAAGAAGCCTTCGCTAAGACTGTTCTTGTGGAATTTGCAAAGTGATATTTGGAAGCCCATAGAGGGCTATGGTGAAAAGGAAATATCTTCAGATAAAAACTGGAAAGAAGATTTCTGAGAAACTGCTTTGTGTTCTGTTAATTCATCTCACAGAGTTACAGCTTTCCTTCAAGAAGCCTTTCGCTAAGACTGTTCTTGTGGATTTGCAAAGTGATATTTGGAAGCCCATAGAGGGCTATGGTGAAAAGGAAATATCTTCAATTAAAAACTGGAAAGAAGCTTTCTGAGAAACTGCTTTGTGTTCTGTTAATTCATCTCAGAGTTACAGCTTTCCCTCAAGAAGTCTTTCGCTAAGACTGTTCTTGTGGAATTTGCAAAGTGATATTTGGAAGCCCATAGAGGCTATGGTGAAAAGGAAATATCTTCCGTTAAAAACTGGAAAGAAGATTTCTGAGAAACTGCTTTGTGTTCTGTTAATTCATCTCACAGAGTTACAGCTTTCCTCAAGAAGCCTTTCGCTAAGGCTGTTCTTGTGGAATTTGCAAAGTGATATTTGGAAGCCCTTAGAGGGCTATGGTGAAAAAGGAAATATCTTCCGTTAAAAACTGGAAAGAAGATTTCTGAGAAACTGCTTTGTGTTCTGTTAGTTCATCTCACTGAGTTACAGCTTTTCCCTCAAGAATCCGTTCACTAAGACTGTTCTTGTGAATTTGCAAAGTGATATTTGGAAGCCCATAGAGGGCTATGGTGAAAAAGGAAATATCTTCAGTTAAAAACTGGAAAGAAGCTTGAGAAACTGCTTGTGTTCTGTTAATTCATCTCACAGAGTTACAGCTTTCCCTCAAGAAGCCTTTCGCTAAGACTGTTCTTGTGGAATTTGCAAAGTGATATTTGGAAGCCCATAGAGGGCTATGGTGAAAAGGAAATATCCTAAGATAAAACTGAAAGAAGCTTTCTGAGAAACTGCTTTGTGTTCTGTTAATTCATCTCACAGAGTTACAGCTTTCCCCTCAAGAAGCCTTTCGCTAAGACTGTTCTTGTGGAATTTGCAAAGTGATATTTGTAAGCCCATAGAGGGCTATGGTGAAAAAGGAAATATCCTAAGATAAAACTGAAAGAAGCTTGAGAAACTGCTTTGTGTTCTGTTAGTTCATCTCACAGAGTTACAGCTTTCCTCAAGAAGCCTTTCACTAAGACTGTTCTTGTGAATTTGCAAAGTGATATTTGGAAGCCCATAGAGGGCTACGGTGAAAAAGGAAATATCCTAAGTTAAAAACTGAAAAGAAGCATTCTGAGAAACTGCTTTGTGTTCTGTTAATTCATCTCACAGAGTTACAGCTTTCCCTTCAAGAAGCCTTTCGCTAAGGCTGTTCTTGTGGAATTTGCAAAGTGATATTTGGAAGCCCATAGAGGGCTATGGTGAAAAAGGAAATATCTTCAATTAAAAACTGGAAAGAAGCTTTCTGAGAAATTGCTTTGTGTTCTGTTATTTCGTCTCACAGAGTTACAGCTTTCCTCAAGAAGCCTTTCACTAAGACTGTTCTTGTGGAATTTGCAAAGTGATATTTGGAAGCCCTAGAGGGCTATGGTGAAAAGGAAATATCTTCAGTTAAAAACTGAAAGAAGCTTTCTGAGAAACTGTTTTGTGTTCTGTTAATTCATCTCACAGAGTTACAGCTTTCCTCAAGAAGCCTTTCGCTAAGACTGTTCTTGTGGAATTTGCAAAGTGATATTTGGAAGCCCATAGAGGGCTATGGTGAAAAAGGAAATATCTTCCATTAAAAACTGGAAAGAAGCTTTCTGAGAAACTGCTGTGTTCTGTTAATTCATCTCACAGAGTTACAGATTTCCTCTCAAGAGTCCTTTCGCTAAGACTGTTCTTGTGGAATTTGCAAACTGATATTGGGAAGCCCATAGAGCGCTATGGTGAAAAAGGAAATATCTTCAGTTAAAAACTGGAGGAAGCTTTCTGAGAAACTGCTTTGTGTTCTGTTAATTCATCTCACAGAGTTACAGCTTTCCCCTCAAGAAGCCTTTCGCTAAGACTGTTCTTGTGGAATTTGCAAAGTGATATTTGGAAGCCCATAGAGGGCTATGGTGAAAAAGGAAATATCTTCCGTTAAAAACTGGAAAGAAGCTTTCTGAGAAACTGCTTTGTGTTCTGTTAATTCATCTCACAGAGTTACAGCTTTGACCTCGAGAAGCCTTTCGCTAAGGCTGTTCTTGTGGAATTTGGAAAGTGATATTTGGAACCCCATAGAGGGCTATGGTGAAAAAGGAAATATCTTCCGTTAAAAACTGAAAGAAGCTTTCTGAGAAACTGCTTTGTGTTCTGTTAATTCATCTCACAGAATTACAGCTTTCCCCTCAAGACGTCTTTCGCTAAGACTGTCCTTGTGGAATTGGCAAAGTGATATTTGGAAGCCCTTAGAGGGCTATGGTGAAAAAGGAAATATCCTAAGATAAAACTGAAAGAAGCTTTCTGAGAAACTGCTTTGTGTTCTGTTAATTCATCTCACAGAGTTACAGTTTTCCCTCAAGAAGCCTTCGCTAAGACTGTTCTTGTGAATTTGCAAATTGATATTTGCAAACCCATAGAGGGCTATGGTGAAAAAGGAAATATCTTCCGTAAAAAAATGGAAAGAAGCTTTCTGAGAAACTGCTTTGTGTTCTGCTAATTCATCTCACAGAATTACAGCTTTTCCCTCAAGAAGCCTTTCGCTAAGACTGTTCTTGTGAAATTTGCAAAGTGATATTTGGAAACCCATAGAGGACTATGGTGAAAAAGGAAATATCTTCCGTTAAAAACTGGAAAGAAGGTTTCTGAGAAACTGCTTGTGTTCTGTTAATACATCTCACAGAGTTACAGCTTTCCCTCAAGAAGCCTTTCGCTAAGGCTGTTCTTGTGGAATTTGCAAAGTGATATTTGGAAACCCATAGAGGGCTATGGTGAAAAGGAAATATCTTCCGTTAAAAACTGGAAAGAAGCTTTCTGAGAAACTGCTGTGTTCTGTTAATACATCTCACAGAGTTACAGCTTTCCTCAAGAAGCCTTCGCTAAGACTGTTCTTGTGGAATTTGCAAAGTGATATTTGGAAGCCCATAGAGGGCTATGGTGAAAAGGAAATATCTTCAGTTAAAAACTGGAAAGAAGCTGTCTGAGAAACTGCTTTGTGTTCTGTTAATTCATCTCACAGAGTTACAGCTTTCCTCAAGAAGCCTTTCCTAAGACTGTTCTTGTGGAATTTGCAAAGTGATATTTGAAGCCCATAGAGGCTATGGTGAAAAGGAAATATCTTCCGTTAAAAACTGAAAGAAGCTTTCTGAGAAACTGCTTGTGTTCTGTTAATTCATCTCAGAGTTACAGCTTTCCTCAAGAAGCCTTTGCTAAGACTGTTCTTGTGAATTTGCAAAGTGATATTTGGAAGCCCATAGAGGGCTATGGTGAAAAGGAAATATCTTCAGTTAAAAACTGGAAAGAAGCTTTCTGAGAAACTGCCGTGTGTTCTGTTAATTCATCTCACAGAGTTACAGCTTTCCTCAAGAAGCCTTTCACTAAGACTGTTCTTGTGGAATTTGCAATGTGATATTTGGAAGCCCATAGAGGGCTATGGTGAAAAGGAAATATCCTAAGATAAAAACTGGAAAGAAGATTTCTGAGAAACTGCTTTGTGTTCTGTTAATTCATCTCACAGAGTTACAGCTTTCCCTCAAGAAGTCGTTCACTAAGACTGTTCTTGTGAAATTTGCAAAGTGATATTTGGAAGCCCATAGAGGCTATGGTGAAAAGGAAATATCTTCCGTTAAAAACTGGAAAGAAGCTTTCTGAGAAACTGCCGTGTGTTCTGTTAATACATCTCACAGAGTTACAGCTTTCCCTCAAGAAGCCTTTCGCTAAGACTGTTCTTGTGGAATTTGCAAAGTGATATTTGGAAGCCCATAGAGGGCTATGGTGAAAAGGAAATATCTTCAGTTAAAAACTGGAAAGAAGCTTTCTGAGAAACTGCTTTGTGTTCTGTTAATTCATCTCACAGAGTTACAGCTTTCCCTCAAGAAGCCTTTCGCTAAGGCTGTTCTTGTGGAATTTGCAAAGTGATATTTGGAAGCCCATAGAGGGCTATGGTGAAAAGGAAATATCTTCCGTTAAAAACTGGAAAGAAGCTTTTGAGAAACTGCTTTGTGTTCTGTTAATTCATCTCACAGAGTTACAGCTTTCCCTCAAGAAGCCTTCGCTAAGACTGTTCTTGTGGAATTTGCAAAGTGATATTTGGAAGCCCATAGAGGGCTATGGTGAAAAGGAAATATCTTCCATTAAAAACTGGAAAGAAGCTTGAGAAACTGCTTTGTGTTCTGTTAATTCATCTCACAGAGTTACAGCTTTCCTTCAAGAAGCCTTTCGCTAAGACTGTTCTTGTGGAATTTGCAAAGTGATATTTGGAAGCCCATAGAGGGCTATGGTGAAAAGGAAATATCTTCCGTTAAAAACTGGAAAGAAGCTTTCTGAGAAACTGCTTTGTGTTCTGTTAATTCATCTCACAGAGTTACAGCTTTCCCTCAAGAAGCCTTTCGCTAAGACTGTTCTTGTGGAATTTGCAAAGTGATATTTGGAAGCCCATAGAGGCTATGGTGAAAAAGGAAATATCTTCCGTTAAAAACTGAAAGAAGCTTTCTGAGAAACTGCTTTGTGTTCTGTTAATTCATCTCACAGAGTTACAGCTTTCCTTCAAGAAGCCTTTCGCTAAGACTGTTCTTGTGTAATTTGCAAAGTGATATTTGGAAGCCCATAGAGGGCTATGGTGAAAAGGAAATATCTTCCGTTAAAAACTGGAAAGAAGCTTTCTGAGAAACTGCTTTGTGTTCTGTTAATTCATCTCACAGTTACAGCTTTCCCTCAAGAAGCCTTCGCTAAGACTGTTCTTGTGTAATTTGCAAAGTGATATTTGGAAGCCCATAGAGGGCTATGGTGAAAAAGGAAATATCTTCCGTTAAAAACTGGAAAGAAGCTTTCTGAGAAACTGCTTTGTGTTCTGTTAATTCATCTCACAGAGTTACAGCTTTCCTCAAGAAGCCTTCGCTAAGACTGTTCTTGTGGAATTTGCAAAGTGATATTTGGAAGCCCATAGAGGGCTATGGTGAAAAAGGAAATATCTTCCGTTAAAAACTGGAAAGAAGCTTTCTGAGAAACTGCTTTGTGTTCTGTTAATTCATCTCAGAGTTACAGCTTTCCTCAAGAAGCCTTTCACTAAGACTGTTCTTGTGGAATTTTCAAAGTGATATTTGGAAGCCCATAGAGGGCTATGGTGAAAAAGGAAATATCTTCCGTTAAAAACTGGAAAGAAGCTTTCTGAGAAACTGCTTTGTGTTCTGTTAGTTCATCTCACAGAGTTACAGCTTTCCCTCAAGAAGCCTTTCACTAAGACTGTTCTTGTGGAATTTGCAAAATGATATTTGGAAGCCCATAGAGGGCTATGGTGAAAAAGGAAATATCTTCCGTTAAAAACTGGAAGAAGCTTTCTGAGAAACTGCTTTGTGTTCTGTTAATTCATCTCACAGTTACAGCTTTCCCTCAAGAAGCCTTTGCTAAGACTGTTCTTGTGGAATTTGCAAAGTGATATTTGGAAGCCCATAGAGGCTATGGTGAAAAAGGAAATATCTTCCGTTAAAAACTGGAAAGAAGCTTTCTGAGAAACTGCTTTGTGTTCTGTTAATTCATCTCACAGAGTTACGGCTTTCCCTCAAGAAGCCTTTCGCTAAGACTGTTCTTGTGGAATTTGCAAAGTGATATTTGGAAGCCCATAGAGGGCTACGGTGAAAAAGGAAATATCTTCCGTTAAAAACTGGAAAGAAGCTTTCTGAGAAACTGCTTTGTGTTCTGTTAATTCATCTCACAGAGTTACAGCTTTCCCTCAAGAAGCCTTTCGCTAAGACTGTTTTTGTGGAATTTGCAAAGTGATATTTGGAAGCCCATAGATGGCTATGGTGAAAAAGGAAATATCTTCCGTTAAAAACTGGAAAGAAGCTTTCTGAGAAACTGCTTTGTGTTCTGTTAATTCATCTCACAGGTTACAGCTTTCCCCTCAAGAAGCCTTTCACTAAGACTGTTCTTGTGGAATTTGCAAAGTGATATTTGGAAGCCCATAGAGGGCTACGGTGAAAAAGGAAATATCTTCCGTTAAAAACTGGAAAGAAGCTTTCTGAGAAACTGCTTTGTGTTCTGTTAATTCATCTCACAGAGTTACAGCTTTCCCTCAAGAAGCCTTCGCTAAGACTGTTCTTGTGGAATTTGCAAAGTGATATTTGGAATCCCATAGAGGGCTATGGTGAAAAAGGAAATATCCTAAGATAAAAACTGAAAGAAGGTTTCTGAGAAACTGCTTTGTGTTCTGTTAATTCATCTCACAGAGTTACAGCTTTCCCTCAAGAAGCCTTTCGCTAAGACTGTTCTGTGGAATTTGCAAAGTGATATTTGGAAGCCCATAGAGGGCTATGGTGAAAAAGGAAATATCCTAAGATAAAAACTGAAAGAAGGTTTCTGAGAAACTGCTTTGTGTTCTGTTAGTTCATCTCACAGAGTTACAGCTTTCCCTCAAGAAGCCTTTCGCTAAGACTGTTTTTGTGGAATTTGCAAAGTGATATTTGGAAGCCCATAGAGGGCTATGGTGAAAAAGGAAATATCCTAAGATAAAAACTGAAAGAAGCTTTCTGAGAAACTGCTTTGTGTTCTGTTAATTCATCTCACAGAGTTACAGCTTTCCTTCAAGAAGCCTTTCACTAAGACTGTTCTTGTGGAATTTGCAAAGTGATATTTGGAAGCCCATAGAGGGCTATGGTGAAAAAGGAAATATCCTAAGATAAAAACTGAAAGAAGCTTTTGAGAAACTGCTTTGTGTTCTGTTAATTCATCTCACAGAGTTACAGCTTTCCCTCAAGAAGCCGTTCACTAAGACTGTTCTTGTGGAATTTGCAAAGTGATATTTGGAAGCCCGTAGAGGGCTATGGTGAAAAAGGAAATATCTTCCGTTAAAAACTGGAAAGAAGCTTTCTGAGAAACTGCTTTGTGTTCTGTTAATTCATCTCACAGAGTTACAGGTTTCCCCTCAAGAAGCCTTTCGGTAAGGCTGTTCTTGTGGAATTTCCAAAGTGATATTTGGAAGCCCATAGAAGGTTATGGTGAAAAAGGAAATATCTTCCGTTAAAAACTGGAAAGAAGCTTTCTGAGAAACTGCTTTGTGTTCTGTTAATTCATCTCACAGAGTTACTGCTTTCCTCTCAAATAGCCCTTCGCTGAGACTGTTCTTGTGGGATTTGCAAAGTGATATTTGGAAGCCCATAGAGAGCTGTGGTGAAAAGGAAATATCTTCAGTTAAAAACTTGAAAGAAACTTTCTGAGAAACTGCTTTGTGTTCTGTTAATTCACCTAACAGAGTTACAGCTTTCCCTCAAGAAGCCTTTCACTAAGACTGTTCTTGTGGAATTTGCAAAGTGATATTTGGAATCCCATAGAGGGCTATGGTGAAAAGGAAATATCCTAAGATAAAAACTGAAAGAAGCTTTCTGAGAAACTGCTTTGTGTTCTGTTAATTCATCTCACAGAGTTACAGCTTTCCCTCAAAAGCCTTTCGCTAAGACTGTTCTTGTGGAATTTGCAAAGTGATATTTGGAAGCCCATAGAGGGCTATGGTGAAAAGGAAATATCTTCCGTTAAAAACTGAAAGAAGCTTTTGAGAAACTGCTTTGTGTTCTGTTAATTCATCTCACAGAGTTACAGCTTTCCCTCAAGAAGCCTTTCGCTAAGACTGTTCTTGTGAATTTGCAAAGTGATATTTGGAAGCCCATAGAGGGCTATGGTGAAAAAGGAAATATCCTCCGTTAAAAACTGGAAAGAAGCTTTCTGAGAAACTGCTTTGTGTTCTGTTAATTCATCTCACAGAGTTACAGCTTTCCCTCAAGAAGCCGTTCACTAAGACTGTTCCTGTGGAATTTGCAAAGTCATATTTGGAAGCCCTTAGAGGGCTAGGGTGAAAAAGGAAACATCCTAAGAGAAAAACTGAAAAAAACTTTCTAAGAAACTGCTTTGTGTTCCGTTAATTCATCTCACAAGGTTACAGCTTTCACCTCAAGAAGTCGTTCACTAACACTGTTCTTGTGAAATTTGCAAAGTGATATTTGGAAGCCCATAGAGGGCTATGGTGAAAATGGAAATATCCTAAGATAAAAACTGAAAAGAAGCTTTCTGAGAAACTGCTTTGTGTTCTGTTAATTCATCTCACAGAGTTACAGCTTTCCCTCAAGAAGCCTTTCGCTAAGATTGTTCTTGTGGAATTTGCAAAGTGATATTTGGAAGCCCATAGAAGGCTATGGTGAAAAAGGAAATATCTTCCGTTAAAAACTGCAAAGAAGCATTCTGAGAAACTGCTTTGTGTTCTGTTAATTCATCTCAGAGTTACAGCTTTCCCTCAAGAAGCCTTTCGCTAAGACTGTTCTTGTGGGATTTGCAAAGTGATATTTGGAAGCCCATAGAGGGCTATGGTGAAAAGGAAATATCTTCAGTTAAAAACTGGAAAGAAGCTTTCTGAGAAACTGCTTTGTGTTCTGTTAATTCATCTCACAGAGTTACAGCTTTCCCCTCAAGAAGCCTTTCGCTAAGACTGTTCTTGTGGAATTTGCAAAGGGATATTTGGAAACCCGTAGAGGGCTATGGTGAAAAAGGAAATATCCTAAGATAAAAACTGAAAAGAAGCTTTCTGAGAAACTGCTTTGTGTTCTGTTAATTCATCTCACAGAGTTACAGCTTTCCCTTCAAGAAGCCTTTCGCTAAGACTAGTCTTCTGGAATTTGCAAAGTGATATTTGGAAGCCCATAGAGGGCTATGGTGAAAAAGGAAAAATCTTCAGTTAAAAACTGGAAAGAAGATTTCTGAGAAACTGCTTTGTGTTCTGTTAATTCATCTCACAGAGTTACAGCATTCCCCTCAAGAAGCCATTCACTAAAACTGATCTTCTGGAATTTGCAAGGTGATATTTTTAACCACAATGAGGGCTATGGTGAGAAAGGAAATATCTTCTGTTGAAAACTGGAAAGAAGCTTTCTGATAAACTGCTTTGTGTTCTGTTAGTTCATCTCACAGAGTTACAGCTTTCCCTTCAAGAAGCAGTTCACTGAGACTATTCTTGTGAAATTTGCAAAGTGATATTAGAAAACTCATAGAGGGCTATGGTGAAAAAGGAAATATCTTCCGTTAAAAACTTGAAAGAAGCTTTTTGAGAAACTGCCGTGTGTTCTGTTAAAGCATCTCACAGAGTTACAGCTTTCCCCTCAAGAAGCCTTTCGCTAAGACTGTTCTTGTGGGATTTGCAAAGTGATATTTGGAAGCCCATAGAGGGCTATGGTGAAAAAGGAAATATCTTCCGTTAAAAACTGGAAAGAAGATTTCTGAGAAACTGCTTTGTGTTCTGTTAATTCATCTCACAGAGTTACAGCTTTCCCCTCAAGAAACCTTTCGCTAACACTGTTCTTGTGGAATTTGCAAAGTGATATTTGGAAGCCCATAGAGGGCTATGGTGAAAAAGGAAATATCCTCCGTTAAAAACTGGAAAGAAGATTGCTGAGAAACAGCTTTGTGTTCTGTTAATTCATCTCACAGAGTTACAGCTTTCCCCTCCAGAAGCCGTTCACTAAGACTGTTCTTGTGGAATTTGCAAAGTGATATTTGGAAGCCCAGAGAGGGCTATGGTGAAAAAGGAAGCATCGTAAGATAAAAACTGAAAAGAAGCTTTCTGAGAAACTGCTTTGTGTTCTGTTAATTCGTCTCAGAGAGTTACAGCTTTCCCCTCAAGAAGCCTTTCGCTAAGATTGTTCTTGTGGAATTTGCAAAGTGATATTTGGAATCCCATAGAGGGCTAAGGTGAAAAAGCAAATATCTTCCGTTAAAAACTGGAAAGAAGATTTCTGAGAAACTGCTTTGTGTTCTGTTAATGCATCTCACAGAGTTACAGCTTTCCCCTCCAGAAACCTTTCGCTAACACTGTTCTTGTGGAATTTGCAAAGTGATATTTGGAAGCCCAGAGAGAGCTATGGTGAAAAAGGAAATACCTTCAGTTAAAAAATGAAAAGAAGCTTTCCAAGAAACTGCTTTGTGTTCTGTTAATTCATCTCAAAGAGTTACAGCTTTCCCCTCAAGAAGCCTTTCGCTAAGACTGTTCTTGTGGAATTTGCAAAGTGATATTTGGAAGCCCATAGAGGGCTATGGTGAAAATGGAAATATCCTAAGATACTAATCGAAAAGAAGCTGTCTCAAAAACTGATTTGTGTTCTGTTAGTTCATCTCACAGAGCTACAGCTTTCCCCTCAAGAAGACGTTCACTAAGACTGTTTTGTGAAATTTGGAAAGTGATATTTGGAAACCCATAGAGGACTATGGTGAAAAAGGAAATATCTTAAGTTAAAAACTGGAAAGAAGCTTTCTGAGAAACTGCTTTGTGTTCTGTTAATTCATCTCACAGAGATACAGCTTTCCTCTCAAGAAGCCTTTCGCTAAGAATGTTCTTGTGGGATTTGCAAAGTGATATTTGGAAGCCCATTGAGGGCTATGATGAAAAAGGAAATTTCTTCCGTTAAAAACCGAAAAGAAGCTTTCTGAGAAAATGCTTTCTGTTCTGTTAGCTCATCTCACAGAATTACAGCTTTGCTCTCCAAAAGCCTTTCGCTAAGACTGTTCTTGTGGAATTTGCAAAGTGATATTTGGAAGCCCAGAGGGCTATGGTGAAAAGGAAATATCTTCCATTAAAACTGGAAATAAGCTTTCTGAGAAACTGCTTTGTGTTCTGTTAATTCATCTCACAGAGCTACAGCTTTCCCTCAAAAGCCTTTCGCTAAGACTGTTCTTGTGGAATTTGCAAAGTGATATTTGGAAGCCCTAGAGGGCTATGGTGAAAAGGAAATATCCTAAGATAAAAACTGAAAAGAAGCTTTCTGAGAAACTGCTTTGTGTTCTGTTAATTCATCTCACAGAGTTACAGCTTTCCCCTCAGAAGCCTTTCGCTAAGACTGTTCTTGTGGAATTTGCAAAGTGATATTTGGAGGCACATAGAGGGCTATGGTGAAAAAGGAAATATCTTCCGTTAAAAACTGGAAAGAAGATTTCTGAGAAACTGCTTTGTGTTCTGCTAATTCATCTCACAGAGTTACAGCTTTCCCTCAAGAAGCCGTTCACTAAGACTGTTCTTGTGGAATTGCAAAGTGATATTTGGAAGCCCATAGAGGGCTACGGTGAAAAAGGAAATATCCTAAGATAAAAACTGAAAAGAAGCTTTCTGAGAAACTGCTTTGTGTTCTGTTAATTCATCTCACAGAGTTACAGCTTCACCTCAAGAAGCCTTTCGCTAAGGCTGTTCTTGTGGAATTTTCAAAGTGATATTTGAAGCCCATAGAGGGCTATGGTGAAAAGGAAATATCTTCAGTTAAAAACTGAAAAGAAGCTTTCTGAGAAACTGCTTTGTGTTCTGTTAATTCATCTCAGAGTTACAGCTTTCCCTCAAGAAGCCTTTCGCTAAGACTGTTCTTGTGGAATTTTCAAAGTGATATTTGGAAGCCCATAGAGGCTATGGTGAAAATGGAAATATCCTAAGATACTAACCGAAAAGAAGCTGTATGAAAAGCTGCTTTGTGTTTTGTTAGTTCACTCACAGAGTTACAGCTTTCCCCTCAGGAAGTCCTTCACTAAGACTGTTTTGTGAAATTTGCAAAGTGATATTTTGTTAATTCATGTCACAGAGTTACAGCTTCCCACTCAAGAAGCCTTTCGCTAAGATTGTTCTTGTGGAATTTGCGAAGTGATATTTGGAAGCCCATAGAGGACTATGTTGAAAAAGAAAATATCTTCCGTTAAAAACTGGAAGGAAGATTTGTGAGAAACTGCTTTTTGTTCTGTTAATTCATCTCACAGAGTTACAGATTTCCCCTCCAGAAGCCTTTTGCTAAGACTGTTCTTGTGGAATTTGCAAAGTGATATTTGGAAGCCCATGGAGGGCTATGGTGAAAAGGGAAATAACTTCCGTTAAAAACTGGAAAGAAGCTTTCTGAGAAAATGCCGTTTGTTCTGTTAATACATCTCACCGAGTAACAGCTTTCCCCTCAAGAAGCCTTTCTATAAGACTGTTCTTGTGGAATTTGCAAAGTGATATTTGGAAGCCCATAGAGGGCTATGGTGAAAATGGAAATATCCTAAGATAAAAACTGGAAAGAAGCTGTCTGAGAAACTGCTTTGTGTTCTGTTAGTTCATCTCACAGAGTTACAGCTTTCCCTCAAGAAGCCTTTCACTAAGACTGTTGTTGTGAAATTTGCAAAGTGATATTTGGAAGCCCATAGAGGGCTATGGTGAAAAGGAAATATCTTCCGTTAAAAACTGGAAAGAAGATTTCTGAGAAACTGCTTTGTGTTCTGTTAATTCATCTCACAGAGTTACAGCTTTCCCTCAAGAAGACTTTCGCTAAGACTGTTCTTGTGGAATTTGCAAAGTGATATTTGGAAGCCATAGAGGGCTATGGTGAAAAGGAAATATCTTCCGTTAAAAACTGGAAAGAAGCTTTCTGAGAAACTGCTTTGTGTTCTGTTAATTCATCTCACAGAGTTACAGCTTTCCCTCAAGAAGCCGTTCACTAAGACTGTTCTTGTGGAATTTGCAAAGTGATATTTGGAAGCCCATAGGGCTATGGTGAAAAGGAAATATCTTCCATTAAAACTGGAAATAAGCTTTCTGAGAAACTGCTATGTGTTCTGTTAATACATCTCACCGAGTTACAGCTTTCCCTCAAGAAGACTTTCGCTAAGACTGTTCTTGTGGAATTTGCAAAGTGATATTTGGAAGCCCATAGGGCTATGGTGAAAAGGAAATTTCTTCCGTTAAAAACTGGAAAGAAGCTTCTGAGAAACTGCTATGTGTTCTGTTAATTCATCTCACAGAGTTACAGCTTCACCTCAAGAAGCCTTTCGCTAAGACTGTTCTTGTGGAATTGCAAAGTGATATTTGGAAGCCCTTAGAGGGCTATGGTGAAAAGGAAATATCCTAAGATAAAAACTGGAAATAAGCTTTCTGAGAAACTGCTTTGTGTTCTGTTAGTTCATCTCACAGAGTTACAGCTTTCCCTCAAGAAGCCTTTCGCTAAGGCTGTTCTTGTGGAATTTTCAAAGTGATATTTGGAAGCCCATAGAGGGCTATGGTGAAAAGGAAATATCTTCCGTTAAAAACTGGAAAGAAGCTTTCTGAGAAACTGCTTGTGTTCTGTTAATACATCTCACCGAGTTACAGCTTCCCCTCCAGAAGCCTTTCGCTAAGACTGTTCTTGTGGAATTTGCAAAGTGATATTTGGAAGCCCATAGAGGGCTATGGTGAAAAAGGAAATATCTTCAGTTAAAAACTGGAAAGAAGTTTCTGAGAAACTGCTTTGTGTTCTGTTAATTCATTTCACAGAGGTACAGCTTTCCCCTCAAGAAGCCTTTCACTAAGACTGTTCTTGTGGAATTTGCAAAGTGATCTTTGGAAGCCCATAGAGGGCTATGGTGAAAAAGGAAATATACTAAGATAAAAACTGAAAAGAAGCTTTCTCAGAAACTGCTTTCAGTTCTGTTAATTCATCTCACAGGGTTACAGCTTCCCCTCCAGAAGCCTTTCGCTAAGACTGTTCTTGTGGAATTTGCAAAGTGATATTTGGAAGCCCATACAGGGCTATGGTGAAAAAGGAAATATCTTCAGTTAAAAACTGGAAAGAAGCTTTCTGAGAAACTGCTTTGTGTTCTGCTAATTCATCTCACAGAGGTACAGCTTTCCCCTCAAGAAGCCTTTCGCTAAGACTGTTCTTGTGGAATTTTCAAAGTGATATTTAGAAGCCCTTAGAGGGCTACGGTGAAAAAGGAAATATCTTCCGTTAAAAACTGGAAAGAAGCTTTATGAGGAGCTGCTATGTGTTCTGTTAATTCATCTCACAGAGTTACAACTTTCCCCTCAGGAAACCTTTCGCTAAGACTGTTCTTGTGGAATTTGCAAAGTGATATTTGGAAGCCTTTAGGGGGCTATGGTGAGAAAGGAAATATCTTCCGTTAAAAACTGGAAATAAGATTTCTGAGAAACTACTTTGTGTTCTGTTAATTCATCTCACAGAGTTACAGATTTCCCCACCAGAAGCCCTTCGCTAAGACTGTTCTTTAGGAATTTGCAAAGTGATATTTGGTAGCCCTTTGAGGTCTACGGTGAAAAAGGCAATGTCCTAAGATGAAAACGGAAAAGAGGCTTTCTGAGAAACTGCTTTGTGTTGTGTTAATTCATCTCACAGAGTTACAGCTTTCCCCTCAAGAAGCCATTCACTAAGACTGTTCTTGTGGAATTTGCAAAGTGATATTTGGAAGCCCAAAGAGGGCTATGGTGAAAAAGGAAATATCTTCAGTTAAAGACTGAAAAGAAACTTTCTGAGAAACTGCTTTGTGTTCTGCTAATTCATCTCAAAGAGTTACAGCTTTCCCCTCAAGAAGCCTTTCGCTACGACTGCTCTTGTGGAATTTGCAAAGTGATATTTGAAGCCCATAGAGGGCTATGGTGAAAAAGGAAATAGCCTAAGATAAAACTGAAAGAAGCTTTCTGAGAAACTGCTTGTGTTCTGTTAATTCATCTCAGAGTGTTACAGCTTTCCTCAAGAAGCCTTTCGCTAAGACTGTTCTTGTGGAATTTGCAAAGTGATATTTGGAAGCCCTTAGAGGGCTATGGTGAAAAGGAAATATCTTCAGTTAAAAACTGGAAAGAAGCTTTCTGAGAAACTGCTTTGTGTTCTGTTAATTCATCTCACAGAGTTACAGCTTTCCCTCAAGAAGCCTTTCGCTAAGATTGTTCTTGTGGAATTTGCAAAGTGATATTTGAAGCCCATAGAGGGCTATGGTGAAAAGGAAATATCTTCAGTTAAAAACTGGAAAGAAGATTTCTGAGAAACTGCTTTGTGTTCTGTTAATTCATCTCACAGAGTTACAGCTTTCCTCCCCTCAAGAAGCCTGTCGATAAGGCTGTTTTTGTGGAATTTGCAAAGTGATATTTGGAAGCCCATAGATGGCTATGTTGAAAATGGAAATATCCTAAGATAAAAATCGAAAAGAAGCTTTCTGAGAAACTGCCTTGCGTTCTGTTAGTTCATCTCACAGAGTTACAGCTTTACCCTCAAGAAACCGTTCACTAAGACTGTTCTTGTGGAATTTGCAAAGTGATATTTGGAGCCCTTAGAAGGCTATGGTGAAAAAGGAAATATCCTAATATAAAAACTGAACAGAAGCTTTCTGAGAAACTGCTTTGTGTACTGTTAATTCATCTCACAGAGTTACAGCTTGTCCCTGCAGAAGCCTTTCACTAAGACTGTTCTTGTGGAATTTGCAAAGAGAAATTTCGAAGCCTAGAGAGGGCTATGGTGAAAAAGGGAATATCTTCCGTTAAAAACCGAAAAGAAGCTTTCTGAGAAACTGCTTTGTGTTCTGTTAGTTCATCTCACAGAGTTACAGCTTTCCCTCAAGAAGCCGTTCACTAAGACTGTTCTTGTGAATTTGCAAAGTGATATTTGGAAGCCCATAGAGCGCTATGGTGAAAAAGGAAATATCTCCCGTTAAAAAGGGGAAAGAAGCTTCTTGAGAAACTGGCGTGTTTTCTGTTAATACATCTCACCGAATTAGAGCTTTCCCCTCCAGAAGCCTTTCGCTAAGATTGTTCTTGTGGAATTTGCACGGTGATATTTGGAAGACCATAGAGGGCTATGGTGAAAAAGGAAATAGCCTAAGATAGAAACTGAAAAGAAGCTTTCTGAAAAACTGCTTTGTGTTCTGTTAGCTCATCTCATAGAGTTACAGCTTTCCCCTTAAGAAGCCTATCGCTAAGACTGTTCTTGTGGAATTTGCAAAGTGATATTCGGAAGCCCATAGAGTGCTATAGTGAAAATGGAAATATCCTAAGATAAAAACGGAAAAGAAGCTTTCTGAGAAACTGCCTTTTGTTCTGTTAGCTCATCTCATAGAGTTACAGCTTTACCCTCAAGAAACCGTTCACTAAGACTGTTCTTGTGAAATTTGCAAAGTGATATTTGGAAGCCCATAGAGGGCTATGGTGAAAAAGGAAATACCTTCAATTGAAAACTAGAAAGAAGCTTTCTGAGAAGCTGCTTTGTGTTCTCTTAATTCATCTCAGAGTGTTACAGCTTTCCCTCAGAAGCCTTTCGCTAAGACTGTTCTTGTGGAATTTGCAAAGGATATTTGGAAGCCCATAGAGGGCTATGGTGAAAAAGGAAATATCTTCGTTAAAAACTGGAAAGAAGCTTTCTGAGAAACTGCTTTGTGTTCTCTTAATTCATCTCACAGAGTTACAGCTTTCCCTCAAGAAGCCTTTCACTAAGACTGTTCTTGTGGAATTTGCAAAGTGATATTTGGAAGCCCATAGAGGCTATGGTGAAAATGGAAATATCCTAAGATAAAAACGGAAAAGAAGATTTCTGAGAAACTGCCTTTTGTTCTGTTAGCTCATCTCATAGAGTTACAGCTTTACCCTCAAGAAGCCGTTCACTAAGACTGTTCTTGTGAAATTTGCAAAGTGATATTTGGAAGCCCATAGAGGGCTATGGTGAAAAAGGAAATACCTTCAATTAAAAACTAGAAAGAAGCTTTCTGAGAAACTGCTTTGTGTTCTGTTAATTCATCTCAGAGTGTTACAGCTTTCCCCTCAAGAAGCCTGTCGCTAAGACTGTTCTTGTGGAATTTGCAAAGTGATATTTGGAAGCCCTTAGAGGGCTATGGTGAAAAAGGAAATATCTTCCGTTAAAAACTGAAAAGAAGCTTTCTGAGAAACTGCTTTGTGTTCTGTTAATTCATCTCACAGAGTTACAGCTTTCACCTCAAGAAGCCTTTCGCTAAGACTGTTCTTGTGGAATTTGCAAAGTGATATTTGGAAGCCCATAGAGGGCTATGGTGAAAAAGGAAATATCTTCCGTTAAAAACTGAAAAGAAGTTTTCTGAGAAACTGCTTTGTGTTCTGTTATTTCAACTCACAGAGTTACAGCTTTCCCTCAGAAGCCTTTCACTAAGACTGTTCTTGTGAAATTTGCAAAGTGATATTTGGAAGCCCTAGAGGGCTATGGTGAAAAGGAATATCTTCCGTTAAAAACTGAAAAGAAGCTTTCTGAGAAACCGTTTTTCGTTTTGTTAGTTCTTCTCACAGATTTACAGCTTTCCACTCAAGAAGCCGTTCACTAAGACTGTTCTTGTGAAATTTGCAAAGTGATATTTGGAAGCCCATAGAGGGCTATGGTGAAAAAGGAAATATCTTCCGTTAAAAACTGGAAAGAAGATTTCTGAGAAACTGCATTGTGTTCTGTTAATTCATCTCACAGAGTTACAGCTTTCCCCTCAAGAAGCTTTTCGCTAAGACTGTTCTTGTGGAATTTGCAAAGTGATATTTGGAAGCCCATAGAGGGCTATGGTGAAAAAGGAAATATCTTCCGTTAAAAACTGGAAAGAAGTTTTCTGAGAAACTGCTTTGTGTTCTGTTAATTCATCTCACAGAGTTACAGCATTCCCTTCAAGAAGACTTTCGCTAACACTGTTCTTGTGGAATTTGCAAAGTGATATTTGGAAGCCCATGGAGGGCTATGGTGAAAAGGAAATATCTTCAGTTAAAACTGGAAAGAAGCTTTCTGAGAAACTGCTTTGTGTTCTGTTAATTCATCTCAGAGTTACAGCTTTCACCTCAAGAAATCTTTTGCTAAGACTGTTCTTGTGGCATTTACAAAGTGATATTTGGAAGCCCATAGAGGGCTACTTTGAAAAAGCAAATATCTTCCGTTAAAAACTGGAAAGAAGCTTTGTGAGAAACTGCTTTGTGTTCTTTTAATTCATCTCACAGAGTTACAGCTTTCCCTCAAGTAGCCTTTTCGCTAAGACTGTTCTTGTGGAATTTGCAAAGTGATATTTGGAAGCCCATAGAGGCTATGGTGAAAAAGAAATATCTTCAGTTAAAACTGGAAGAAGCTTTCTGAGAAACTGCTCTGTGTTTTGTTAATTCATCTCAAAGACTTACAGCTTTACCCTCAAGAAGACTTTTGTTAAGACTGTTCTTGTTTAATTTTCAAAGTGATATTTTTAAGCCCATATAGGGCTACGGTGAAAAAGGAAATATCCTAACATAAAAACTGGAAAGAATCTTTCTGAGAAACCGCTTTGTGTTCTGTTAATTCATCTCACAGAGTTACAGCTTTTCCCTCAAGAAGCCTTTCGCTAAGACTGTTCTTGTGGAATTTGCAAAGTCATATTTGTAAGCCCATAGATGGTTACGGTGAAATAGGAAATATCTTCAGTTAAAAATTGGAAAGAGGCTTTCTTAGAAACTGCTTTGTGATCTGTTAATTCATCTCAAAGAGTTACAGCTTTCCCCTCAAGAAGCCTTTCGATAAGAGTGTTCTTGTGGAATTTGCAAAGTGATATTTGGAAGCCCTTAGAGGGCTATGGTGAAAAAAGATATATCTTCAGTTAAAAACTGAAAAGAAGGTTTCTGAGAAACTGCTTTTTGATATATGACTTCCACTCACTGAGTTACAGCTGTATTTCGTAGAGCTGTTTGGCAGCCTTATTTCTGTGGAATCTGAGAACTGTTATTTGGATCCCTTTGAAGACTATGGTGAAAAAGGAAATATCTTCCGTTAAAAACTGGAAAGAAGCTTTCTGAGAAACTGCTTTGTGATCTGTTAATTCATTTCACAGAGTTACAGCTTTCCCTCAAGAAGCCTTTCGCTAAGATTGTTCTTGTGGAATTTGAAAATGATATTTGGAAGCCAATAGACAGCTATGGTGAAAAGGAAATATCTTCAGATAAAAACTGGAAAGAAGGTTTCTGAGAAACTGCTTTGTGTTCTGTTAATTCATCTCACAGACTTACAGCTTTCCCTCAAGAAGTCTTTCGCTAAGATTGTTCTTGTAGAATTTGCAAAGTGATATTTGGAAGCCCATAGAGGGCTATGGTGAAAAGGAAATATCTTCAGATAAAAACTGGAAAGAAGATTTCTGAGAAACTGCTTTGTGTTCTGTTAATTCATCTCACAGAGTTACAGCTTTCCCTCTAGAAGCCTTTCGCTAAGACTGTTCTTGTTGTATTTTCAAAGTGATATTTGAAGCCCATAGAGGGCTACGGTGAAAAAGGATATAGCTTCAGTTAAAAACTGAAAGAAGCTTTCTGAGAAATGGTTTAGTATTATGTGACTTCCACTCACTGAGTTACAGCTGTATTTCCTCAAGAAGCCTTTCGCTAAGACTGTTCTTGTGGAATTGCAAAGTGATATTTGGATCCCTTTGAAGACTATAGGGCCAAAGGAAATATCTTCAGTTAAAACTGGAAAGAAGCTTGAGAAACTGCTGTGTTCTGTTAATTCATCTCACAGAGTTACAGCATTGCACTCAAGAAGCCTTTCGCTAGGACTGTTCTTGTGGAATTTGCAAAGTGATATTTGGAAGCCCAAAAGGGCTATGATGAAAAAGGAAATATCCTCAGTTAAAAACTGGAAAGAAGCCTTCTGGGAAACTGCTTTGTGATCAGTTACATCCTCTCACAGAGTTACAGCTTCCCCCTCAAGAAGTCGTTCACTAAGACTGTTCTTGTGGAATTGCAAAGTGATATTTGGAGGCACATAGAGGGCAATGGTAAAAAAGGAAACATCCTAAAATAAAAACTGAAAAGAAGCTTTCTGAGAAACTGCTTTGTGTTCTGTTAATTCAAGTCACAGAGTTACTCTTTTACCTCAGGAAGCCTTTCGCTAAGGCTGTTGTTGTGGAATTTACAAAGTGATATTTTGAAGCCCATAGAGGGCTATGGTGAAAAAGGAAATACCTTCAGTTAAAAACTGAAAAGAAGCTTTCTGTGAAACCGCTTTGTGTTCTATTAATTCATCTCAAAGAGTTACAGCTTTTGCCTCAAGAAGCCTTCCGTTTAGACTGTTTTTGTGGAATTTCCAAAGTGATATTTGATGCCCATAATAGGCTATGGTGAAAATGGAAATATCCTAAGATAAAAACCGAAAAGAAGCTGTAGAAAAGCTGCTTTGTGTTTTGTTAGTTCACTCACAGAGTTACAGCTTTCCCCTCAGGAAGTCGTTCACTAAGACTGTTTTGTGAAATTTGCAAAGTGTTATTTGGAAGCCCATAGAGGGCTAAAGTGAAAAAGGAAATATCCTCCGTTAAAAACTGGAAAGAAGGTTTCTGAGAGACTTCTTTGTGTTCTGTTAATTCAGGTCACAGAGTTACAGCTTCCCCCTCAAGAAGCCTTTCGCTAAGATTGTTCTTGTGGAATTTGCGAAGTGATATTTAGAAGCCCATGGAGGACTATGTTGAAAAAGGAAATATCTTCCGTTAAAAACTGGAAGGAAGATTTGTGAGAAACTGCTTTTTGTTCTGTTAATTCATCTCACAGAGTTACAGATTTCCCCTCTAGAAGCCTTTCGCTAAGACTGTTCTTGTGGAATTTGCAAAGTGATATTTGGAAGCCCGTGGAGGGCTATGGTGAAAAGGGAAATAACTTCCGTTAAAAACTGGAAAGAAGCTTTCTGAGAAACTGCCCTGTGTTCTGTTAATACATCTCACCGAGTAACAGCTTTCCCCTCAAGAAGCCTTTCTATAAAACTGTTCTTGTGGAATTTGCAAAGTGATACTTGGAAGCCCATAGAGGGCTATTTTGAAAATGGAAATATCCTAAGATAAAAACCGAAAAGAAGCTGTCTGAGAAACTGCTTTATGTTGTGTTAGTTCATCTCACAGTGTTACAGCTTTCCCATCAAGAAGCCCTTCACTAAGACTGTTGTTGTGAAATTTGCACTCTGATATTTGTAATCCCATAGAGGGCTATGGTGAAAAAGGAAATATCTTTCGTTAAAAACTGGAAAGAAGATTTCTGAGAAACTGCTTTGTGTTCTGTTAATTCATCTCACAGAGTTACAGTTTTCCCCTCCAGAAGTTTTTCGCTAACACTGTTCTTGTGGAATTTGCAAAGTGATATTTGGAAGCCCATAGAGGGCTATGGTGAAAAAGGAAATATCCTAAGATAAAAACTGAAAAGAAGCTTTCTGAGAAACTGCTTTGTGTTCTGTTAATTCGTCTCCAGAGTTACAGCTTTGCCCTCAAGAAGCCTTTCGCTAAGACTGTTCTTGTGGAATTTGCAAAGTGATATTTGGAATCCCATAGAGGGCTAAGCTGAAAAAGGAAATATCTTCCGTTAAAAACTGGAAAGATTTCTGAGAAACTGCTTTGTGTTCTGTTAATGCATCTCACAGAGTTACAGCTCTCCCATCCAAAAACCTTTCGCTAACACTGTTCTTGTGGAATTTGCAAAGTGATATTTGGAAGCAAAGAGAGAGCTATGGTGAAAAAGGAAATATCCTAAGATAAAAACTGAAAAGAAGCTTTCTGAGAAACTGCTTTGTGTTCTGTTAATTCATCTCACAGAGTTACAGCTTTCCCCTCCAGAAGCCTTTCGCTAAGACTGTTCTTGTGGAATTTGCAAAGTGATATTTGGAAGCCCAGAGAGGGCTATGGTGAAAAAGGAAATATCTTTTTTTTTTTTTTTTTGGAAAATATCAGAGCGTGTTTAATTTTATTAGATATGCCAAGCTGCTTTTCAAAGTAGTCGAACAATTTTGCATTCCCATCAGCATGTATGAAAGTTCTAATTATGCACAAGCTCGTCATCACTTGATAGTATCAGACTTTTTCACTTTAATGATTCTAGTGGTTGGGTAATGGTATTCCATTATAGTTTCCATTTGCATTTCCCTGATGATGGTGATACTGAATATCTTTTCTTATGCAACTCTTAATTTTATAATTTTCTCTTGCACTAAGATTATAATTTTATAATTTTCTATTGCACTGAAAATTATGATTGCTAACAGCTGTTTGTTTGCATTAATGGATTTATTTCCCTATATCTTTTGCACCACTATTAGTTGCTGGCTGTAAGATTCAATAATTCATGGGAAGCAGCCGAGTGAGACAGTGAGGCTTTTTGAGTCTGTACTGACCCTGTACCAACACCTTCAGCTGAGTGATCTTGGACAAGTCCCTTAAGCTCTCCAAGCCTGTGTCTCTTATTTTTTAAAGGGAGATTGTTATCATCAATAATAATTGTTATTATTATTTTATTTTTATTTTTTTATAAATACATTGACAGGAATGTTGTAACTCTCTGAGATGAATTAACAGAACACAAAGCCGTTTCTCAGAAAGCTTCCTTCCAGTTTTTAACGGAAAATATTTCCTTTTTCACCATAGCCCTCTATGGGCTCCCAAATATCACTTTGCAAATTCAAAGAACAGTCTTTTTTTTTTTTTAATTTATTTATTATTATTAAACTTCAAGTTGTAGGGTACATGTGCACAATGTGCAGGTTTGCTACATATGTATACTTGTGCCATGTTGGTGTGCTGCACCCATCCACCCGTCATTTACATAAGGTATAACTCCCAATGCAATCCCTCCCCCCTCCCACCCCCCATGATAGGCCCCGGTGTGTGATGTTCCCCTTCCCGAGTCCAAGTGATCTCATTGTTCAGTTCCACCTATGAGTGAGAACATGCGGTGTTTGGTTTTCTGTTCTTGTGATAGTTTGCTAAGAATGATGGTTTCAGCTGCATCCATGTCCCTACAAAGGACGAAACTCATCCTTTTTATGGCTGCATAGTATTCCATGGTGTATATGTGCCACATTTTCTTAATCCAATCTGTCACTGATGGACATTTGGGTTGATTCAAGTCTTTGCTATTGTGAATAGTGCTGCAATAAACATACGTGTGCATGTGTCTTTATAGCAGCATGATTTATAATCCTTTGGGTATATACCTAGTAATGGGATGGCTGGGTCATATGGTACATCTAGTTCTAGATCCTTGAGGAATCGCCATACTGTTTTCCATAATGGTTGAACTAGTTTACAATCCCACCAACAGTGTAAAAGTGTTCCTATTTCTCCACATCCTCTCCAGCACCTGTTGTTTCCTGACTTTTGAATGATCGCCATTCTAACTGGTGTGAGATGGTATCTCAGTGTGGTTTTGATTTGCATTTCTCTGATGGCCAGTGATGATGAGCATTTGTTCATGTGTCTGTTGGCTGTATGAATGTCTTCTTTTGAGAAATGTCTGTTCATATCCTTTGCCCACTTTTTGATGGGGTTGTTTGTTTTTCTTGTAAATTTGTTTGAGTTCTTTGTAGGTTCTGGATATTAGCCCTTTGTCAGATGAGTAGATTGCAAAATTTTCTCCCATTCTGTAGGTTGCCTGTTCACTCTGATGGTAGTTTCTTTTGCTGTGCAGAAGCTCTTTAGTTTAATGAGATCCCATTTGTCAATTTTGGCTTTTGCTGCCGTTGCTTTTGGTGTTTTAGACATGAAGTCTTTGCCCATGCCTATGTCCTGAATGGTACTACCTAGGTTTTCCTCTAGGGTTTTTATGGTATTAGGTCTAACATTTAAGTCTCTAATCCATCTTGAATTAATTTTCGTATAAGGAGTAAGGAAAGGATCCAGTTTCAGCTTTCTACTTATGGCTAGCCAATTTTCCCAGCACCATTTATTAAATAGGAATCCTTTCCCCATTTCTTGTTTCTCTCAGGTTTGTCAAAGATCAGATGGCTGTAGATGTGTGGTATTATTTCTGAGGACTCTGTTCTGTTCCATTGGTCTATATCTCTGTTTTGGTACCAGTACCATGCTGTTTTGGTTACTGTAGCCTTGTAGTATAGTTTGAAGTCAGGTAGCGTGATGTCTCCAGCTTTGTTCTTTTGACTTAGGATTGTCTTGGAGATGCGGGCTCTTTTTTGGTTCCATATGAACTTTAAAGCAGTTTTTCCAATTCTGTGAAGAAGCTCATTGGTAGCTTGATGGGGATGGCATTGAATCTATAAATTACCTTGGGCAGTATGGCCATTTTCACGATATTGATTCTTCCTATCCATGAGCATGGTATGTTCTTCCATTTGTTTGTGTCCTCTTTGATTTCACTGAGCAGTGGTTTGTAGTTCTCCTTGAAGAGGTCCTTTACATCCCTTGTAAGTTGGATTCCTAGGTATTTTATTCTCTTTGAAGCAATTGTGAATGGAAGTTCATTCCTGATTTGGCTCTCTGTTTGACTGTCACTGGTGTATAAGAATGCTTGTGATTTTTGCACAGGAATGTTGTAACTCTCTGAGATGAATTAACAGAACACAAAGCCGTTTCTCAGAAAGCTTCCTTCCAGTTTTTAACGGAAAATATTTCCTTTTTCACCATAGCCTCTATGGGCTCCCAAATATCACTTTGCAAATTCCAAAGAACAGTCTTTTTTTTTTTTAATTTATTTATTATTATTAAACTTCAAGTTGTAGGGTACATGTGCACAATGTGCAGGTTTGCTACATATGTATACTTGTGCCATGTTGGTGTGCTGCACCCATCCACCCGTCATTTACATAAGGTATAACTCCCAATGCAATCCCTCCCCTCCCCCCATGATAGGCCCCGTGTGTGATGTTCCCCTTCCCGAGTCCAAGTGATCTCATTGTTCAGTTCCCACCTATGAGTGAGAACATGCGGTGTTTGGTTTTCTGTTCTTGTGATAGTTTGCTAAGAATGATGGTTTCCAGCTGCATCCATGTCCCTACAAAGGACGCAAACTCATCCTTTTTATGGCTGCATAGTATTCCATGGTGTATATGTGCCACATTTTCTTAATCCAATCTGTCACTGATGGACATTTGGGTTGATTCCAAGTCTTTGCTATTGTGAATAGTGCTGCAATAAACATACGTGTGCATGTGTCTTTATAGCAGCATGATTTATAATCCTTTGGGTATATACCTAGTAATGGGATGGCTGGGTCATATGGTACATCTAGTTCTAGATCCTTGAGGAATCGCCATACTGTTTTCCATAATGGTTGAACTAGTTTACAATCCCACCAACAGTGTAAAAGTGTTCCTATTTCTCCACATCCTCTCCAGCACCTGTTGTTTCCTGACTTTTGAATGATCGCCATTCTAACTGGTGTGAGATGGTATCTCATTGTGGTTTTGATTTGCATTTCTCTGATGGCCAGTGATGATGAGCATTTGTTCATGTGTCTGTTGGCTGTATGAATGTCTTCTTTTGAGAAATGTCTGTTCATATCCTTTGCCCACTTTTTGATGGGGTTGTTTGTTTTTTCTTGTAAATTTGTTTGAGTTCTTTGTAGGTTCTGGATATTAGCCCTTTGTCAGATGAGTAGATTGCAAAAATTTTCTCCCATTCTGTAGGTTGCCTGTTCACTCTGATGGTAGTTTCTTTTGCTGTGCAGAAGCTCTTTAGTTTAATGAGATCCCATTTGTCAATTTTGGCTTTTGCTGCCGTTGCTTTTGGTGTTTTAGACATGAAGTCTTTGCCCATGCCTATGTCCTGAATGGTACTACCTAGGTTTTCCTCTAGGGTTTTTATGGTATTAGGTCTAACATTTAAGTCTCTAATCCATCTTGAATTAATTTTCGTATAAGGAGTAAGGAAAGGATCCAGTTTCAGCTTTCTACTTATGGCTAGCCAATTTTCCCAGCACCATTTATTAAATAGGAATCCTTTCCCCATTTCTTGTTTCTCTCAGGTTTGTCAAAGATCAGATGGCTGTAGATGTGTGTATTATTTCTGAGGACTCTGTTCTGTTCCATTGGTCTATATCTCTGTTTTGGTACCAGTACCATGCTGTTTTGGTTACTGTAGCCTTGTAGTATAGTTTGAAGTCAGGTAGCGTGATGTCTCCAGCTTTGTTCTTTTGACTTAGGATTGTCTTGGAGATGCGGGCTCTTTTTGGTTCCATATGAACTTTAAAGCAGTTTTTCCAATTCTGTGAAGAAGCTCATTGGTAGCTTGATGGGGATGGCATTGAATCTATAAATTACCTTGGGCAGTATGGCCATTTTCACGATATTGATTCTTCCTATCCATGAGCATGGTATGTTCTTCCATTTGTTTGTGTCCTCTTTATTTCACTGAGCAGTGGTTTGTAGTTCTCCTTGAAGAGGTCCTTTACATCCCTTGTAAGTTGGATTCCTAGGTATTTTATTCTCTTTGAAGCAATTGTGAATGGAAGTTCATTCCTGATTTGGCTCTCTGTTTGACTGTCACTGGTGTATAAGAATGCTTGTGATTTTTGCACATTAATTTTGTATCCTGAGACTTTGCTGAAGTTGCTTATCAGCTTAAGGAGATTTTGGGCTGAGACAATGGGGTTTTCTAAATATACAATCATGTCGTCTGCAAACAGGGACAATTTGACTTCTTCTTTTCCTAACTGAATCCCTTGATTTCTTTCTCTTGCCTGATTGCCCTAGCCAGAACTTCCAACACTATGTTGAATAGGAGTGGTGAGAGAGGCATCCCTGTCTTGTGCCAGTTTTCAAAGGAATTTTTCCAGTTTTTGCCCATTCAGTATGATATTGGCTGTGGGTTTGTCATAAATAGCTCTTATGATTTTGAGGCACGTTCCATCAATACCGAATTTATTGAGCGCTTTTTAGCATGAAGGGCTGTTGAATTTTGTCAAAAGCCTTTTCTGCATCTATTGAGATAATGATGTGGTTCTTGTCTTTGGTTCTGTTTATATGCTGGATTATGTTTATTGATTTGCGAATGTTGAACCAGCCTTGCATCCCAGGGATGAAGCCCACTTGATCATGCTGGATAAGCTTTTTGATGTGCTGCTGAATCCGGTTTGCCAGTATTTTATTGAGGATTTTGCATCGATGTTCATCAGGGATATTGGTCTAAAATTCTCTTTTTGTTGTGTCTCTGCCAGGCTTTGGTATCAGGATGATGTTGGCCTCATAAAATGAGTTAGGAGGATTCCTGTTTTCTATTGATTGGAATAGTTTCAGAAGGAATGGTACCAGCTCCTCCTTGTACCTCTGGTAGAATTCAGCTGTGAATCCATCTGGTCCTGGACTTTTTTTGGTTGGTAGGCTATTAATTATTGCCTCAATTTCAGAGCCTGCTATTGGTTTATTCAGGGATTCAACTTCTTCCTGGTTTAGTCTTGGAAGAGTGTAAGTGTCCAGGAAATTATCCATTTCTTCTAGATTTTCCAGTTTATTTGCGTAGAGGTGTTTATAGTATTCTCTGATGTTAGTGTGTATTTCTGTGGGGTCGGTGGTGATATCCCCTTTATCATTTTTAATTGCATCGATTTGATTCTTCTCTCTTTTCTTCTTTATTAGTATTGCTAGTGGTCTGTCAATTTTGTTGATCTTTTCAAAAAACCAACTCCTGGATTCATTGATTTTTTGGAGGGTTTTTTGTGTCTCTATCTCCTTCAGTTCTGCTCTGATCTTAGTTATTTCTTGCCTTCTGCTAGCTTTCGAATGTGTTTGCTCTTGCTTCTCTAGTTCTTTTAATTGTGATGTTAGAGTGTCAATTTTAGATCTTTCCTGCTTTCTCTTGTGGGCATTTAGTGCTATAAATTTCCCTCTACACACTGCTTTAAATGTGTCCCAGAGATTCTGGTATGTTGTATCTTTGTTCTCATTGGTTTCAAAGAACATCTTTATTTCTGCCTTCATTTCGTTATGTACCCAGTAGTCATTCAGGAGCAGGTTGTTCAGTTTCCATGTAGTTGAGCGGTTTTGATTGAGTTTCTTAGTCCTGAGTTCTAATTTGATTGCACTGTGGTCTGAGAGACAGTTTGTTATAATTTCTGTTCTTGTACATTTGCTGAGGAGTGCTTTACTTCCAATTACGTGGTCAATTTTGGAGTATCCAAAGTGTCCAAATTTGGAATTTCCAAAGTGATATTTGGATGCCCATAGTAGGCTATGGTGAAAATGGAAATATCCTAAGATAAAAACCGAAAAGAAGCTGTATGAAAAGCTTTGTCTTTTGTTAGTTCACTCACAGAGTTACAGCTTTCCCCTCAGGAAGCCGTCCACTAAAACTATTTTGTGAAATTTGCAAAGTGATATTTGGAAGCCCATAGATGGCTAAATTGAAAAAGGAAATATCTTCCGTTAAAAACTGGAAAGAAGCTTTCTGAGAAAATGCGGTGTGTTCTGTTAGTACATATCACCGAGTTACAGCTTTCCGCTCCAGAAGCCTTTCGCTAAGACTGTTCTTGTGGGATTTCCAAAGTGATATTTGGAAGCCCATAGAGGGCTATAGTGAAAAAGGAAATATCTTCCGTTAAATACTGGAAAGAAGCTTTCTGAGAGACTGCTTTGTGTTCTGTTAATTCATCTCACAGAGTTACAGCTTCCCCCTCAAGAAGCCTTTCGCTAAGATTGTTCTTGTGGAATTTGCGAAGTGATATTTGGAAGCCCATAGAGGACTATGGTGAAAAAGGAAATATCTTCCGTTAAAAACTGGAAAGAAGCTTTCTGAGAAACTGCCGTGTGTTCTGTTAATACATCTCACAGAGTAACAGCTTTCCCCTCCAGAAGCCTTTCTATAAAACTGTTCTTGTGGAATTTGCAAAGTGATACTTGGAAGCCCATAGAGGACTATTTTGAAAATGGAAATATCCTAAGATAAAAACTGAAAAGAAGCTTTCTGAGAAACTGCTTTGTGTTGTGTTAGTTCATCTCACAGTGTTACAGCTTTCCCTCAAGAAGCCCTTCACTAAGACTGTTCTTGTGAAATTTGCAAACTGATATTTGTAATCCCATAGAGGGCTAAGGTGAAAAAGGAAATATCTTTCGATAAAAACTGGAAAGAAGATTTCTGAGAAACTGCTTTGTGTTCTGTTAATTCATCTCACAGAGTTACAGTTTTCCCCTCAGAAGCCTTTCTAAGACTGTTCTTGTGGAATTTGCAAAGTGATATTTTGAAGCCCATTGTGGGCTATGGTGAAAAAGGAAATATCTTCCGTTAAAAACTGGAAAGAACCTTTCTGAGAAACTGCTTTGTGTTCCGTTAATTAATCTCACAGAGTTACAGCTTTCCTATCATGAAGCCGATCACTAAGACTGTTCTTTTGGAATATGCAAAGTGATATTTGGAAGCCCATAGAGGGCTATGGTGAAAAAAGAAATATCCTAAGCTAAAAACCGAAAAGAAGCTTTCTGAGAAACTGCTTTGTGTTCTGTTAATTCGTCTCCAGAGTTACAGCTTTTCCCTCAAGAAGCCTTTCGCTAAGACTGTTCTTGTGGAATTTGCAAAGTGATATTTGGAATCCCATAGAGGGCTAAGCTGAGAAAGGAAATATCTTCCGTTAAAAACTGGAAAGAAGATTTCAGAGAAACTGCTTTGTGTTCTGTTAATGTATCTCACAGAGTTACAGCTCTCCCATCCAAAAACCTTTCGCTAACACTGTTCTTGTGGAATTGCAAAGTGATATTTGGAAGCAAAGAGAGAGCTATGGTGAAAAAGGAAATATCCTAAGATAAAAACTGAAAAGAAGCTTTCTGGGAAACTACTTTGTGTTCTGTTAATTCATCTCACAGAGTTACAGCTTTCCCCTCCAGAAGCCTTTCGCTAAGACTGTTCTTGTGGAATTTGCAAAGTGATATTTGGAAGCCCAGAGAGGGCTATGGTGAAAAAGGAAATATCTTAAGTTAAAAACTGGAAAGAAGCTTTCTGAGAAACTGCTTTGTTTTCTGTTTATTCATCTCACAGAGATACAGCTTTCTCCTCAAGAAGCCTTTTGCTAAGAATGTTCTTGTGGAATTTGGAAAGTGAAATTTGGAAGCCCATTGAGGGCTATGATGAAAAAGGAAATTTCTTCCGTTAAAAACCGAAAAAAAGCTTTCTCAGAAACTGCTTTGTGTTTCGTTAGTTCATCTCACAGAATTACAGCTTTGCTCTCCAGAAGCCTTTCGCTAAGACTGTTCTTGTGGAATTTGCAAAGTGATCTTAGAAGACCGTAGAGGGCTATGGTGAAAAAGGAAATATCTTCCGTTAAAAACTGGAAAGAAGCTTTCTGAGAAACTGCCGTGTGTTCTGTTAATACATCTCACAGAGTAACAGCTTTCCCCTCCAGAAACCTTTCTATAAAACTGTTCTTGTGGAATTTGCAAAGTGATCCTTGGAAGCCCATAGAGGGCTATTTTGAAAATGGAAATATCCTAAGATAAAAACCGAAAAGAAGCTGTCTGAGAAACTGGTTTATGTTGTGTTAGTTCATCTCAGAGTGTTACAGCTTTCCCCTCAAAAAGCCCTTCACTAAGACTGTTGTTGTGAAATTTGCACTCTGATATTTGTAATCCCATAGAGGGCTATGGTGAAAAAGGAAATATCTTTCGTTAAAAACTGGAAAGAAGATTTCTGAGAAACTGCTTTGTGTTCTGTTAATTCATCTCACAGAGTTACAGTTTTCCCCTCCAGAAGTTTTTCGCTAACACTGTTTTTGTGGAATTAGTAAAGTGATATTTTGAAGCCCATAGTGGGCTATGGTGAAAAAGGAAATATCTTCCGTTAAAAACTGGAAAGAACCTTTCTGAGAAACTGCTTTGTGTTCCGTTAATTAATCTCACAGAGTTACAGCTTTCCTATCATGAAGCCGATCACTAAGACTGTTCTTTTGGAATATGCAAAGTGATATTTGGAAGCCCATAGAGGGCTATGGTGAAAAAGGAAATATCCTAAGATAAAAACTGAAAAGAAGCTTTCTGAGAAACTGCTTTGTGTTCTGTTAATTCGTCTCCAGAGTTACAGCTTTGCCCTCAAGAAGCCTTTCGCTAAGACTGTTCTTGTGGAATTTGCAAAGTGATATTTGGAATCCCATAGAGGGCTAAGGTGAAAAAGGAAATATCTTCCGTTAAAAACTGGAAAGAAGATTTCTGAGAAACTGCTTTGTGTTCTGTTAATGCATCTCACAGAGTTACAGCTCTCCCCTCCAGAAACCTTTCGCTAACACTGTTCTTGTGGAATTTGCAAAGTGATATTTGGAAGCCCAGAGAGAGCTATGGTGAAAAAGGAAATATCTTCAGTTAAAAACTGAAAAGAAGCTTTCTGAGAAACTGCTTTGTGTTCTGTTAATTCATCTCACAGAGTTACAGCTTTCCTCAAAAGCCTTTCGCTAAGACTGTTCTTGTGGAATTTGCAAAGTGATATTTGGAAGCCCAGAGAGAGCTATGGTGAAAAAGGATTATCCTAAGTTAAAAACTGAAAAGAAGCTTTCTGAGAAACTGCTTTGTGTTCTGTTAATTCATCTCACAGAGTTACAGCTTTCTCCTCAAGAAGCCTTTCGCTAAGACTGTTCTTGTGGAATTTGCAAAGTGAAATTTGGAAGCCCATTGAGGGCTATGATGAAAAAGGAAATTTCTTCCGTTAAAAACCGAACAGAAGCTTTCTGAGAAACTGCTTTGTGTTCTGTTAATTCATCTCACAGAGTTACAGCTTTCTCCTCTAGAAGCCTTTCGCTAAGACTGTTCTTGTGGAATTTGCAAAGTGAAATTTGGAAGCCCTAGAGGGCTATGGTGAAAAGGAAATATCTTCCGTTAAAAACTGAAAAGAAGCTTTCTGAGAGACTGTTTTGTGTTCTGTTAATTCATCTCACAGAGTTACAGCTTTCCTCAAGAAGCCTTTCGTTAAGACTGTTCTTGTGGAATTTGCAAAGTGATATTTGGAAGCTCCTAGAGGGCTATGGTAAAAAAGGAAGTATCCTAAGATAAAAACTGAAAAGAAGCTTTCTGGGAAACTGCTTTGTGTTTTCTTAATTAATCTCTCAGAGTTATAGATTTCCCCTCCAGAAGCCTTTTGCTAAGACTGTTCTTGTGGAATTTGCAACGTGATATTTGGAAGCCCGCAAAGGGCTATGGTGAAAAAGGAAATATCTTCCGTTAAAAACTGGAAAGAAGATTTCTGAGAAACTCCTTTGTGTTCTGCTCATACATCTCACAGAGTTACAGCTTTCCCCTCGAGAAATCTTTCGCTAAGACTTTTCTTGTAGAATTTGCAAAGTGATATTTGGAGGCCCATAGAGGGCTAAGGTGAAAAAGGAAATATCTTCCCTTAAAAACTGGAAATAAGCTTTCTGAGAAACGGCCATGTGTTCTCTTAATGCACCTCACCGAGTTACAGCTTTCCCCTCAAGAAGACTTTCGCTAGGACTGTTCTTGTGGGATTTGCAAAGTGATATTTGGAAGTCCATAGAGGGCTATGGTGAAAAAGTAAATTTCTTCCGTTAAAAACTGGAAAGAAGATTTCTAAGAAATTGCTATTTGTTCTGTTAATTCATCTCACAGAGTTACAGCTTCACCTCCAGAAGCCTTTCGCTAAGACTGTTCTTGTGGAATTTGCAAAGTGATATTTGGAAGCCCATAGAGGGCTATGGTGAAAAAGGAAATATCTTCCGTTAAAAACTGGAAAGAAGCTTTCTGAGAAACTGCTTTGTGTTCTGTTAATTCATCTCACAGAGTTACAGCTTTCCCTCAAGAAGCCTTTCGCTAAGACTGTTCTTGTGGAATTTTCAAAGTGATATTTGGAAGCCCATAGAGGGCTATGGTGAAAAAGGAAATATCTTCCGTTAAAAACTGGAAAGAAGCTTTCTGAGAAACTGCTTTGTGTTCTGTTAATTCATCTCACAGTTACAGCTTTCCCTCAAGAAGCCTTTCGCTAAGACTGTTCTTGTGGAATTTGCAAAGTGATATAGAGGGCTATGGTGAAAAAGGAAATATCTTCAGTTAAAAACTGGAAAGAAGCTTCTGAGAAACTGCTTTGTGTTCTGTTAATTCATCTCACAGAGTTACAGCTTTCCCTCAAGAAGCCTTTCACTAAGACTGTTCTTGTGGAATTTGCAAAGTGATATTTGGAAGCCCATAGAGGGCTATGGTGAAAAAGGAAATATCTTCAGGTAAAAACTGAAAGAAGCTTTCTGAGAAACTGCTTTGTGTTCTGTTAATTCATCTCACAGCGTTACAGCTTTCCCCCTCAAGAAGCCTTTCGCTAAGACTGTTCTTGTGGAATTTGCAAAGTGATATTTGGAAGCCCTTAGAGGGCTATGGTGAAAAAGGAAATATCCTATGTTAAAAACTGGCAAGAAGCTTTCTGAGAAACTGCTTTGTGTTCTGTTAATTCATCTCACAGGGTTACAGCTTTCCCCTCAAGAAGCCTTCGCTAAGACTGTTCTTGTGGAATTTGCAAAGTGATATTTGGAAGCCCATAGAGGGCTATGGTGAAAAAGGAAATATCCTAAGATAAAAACTGGAAAGAAGCTTTCTGAGAAACTGCTTTGTGTTCTGTTAATTCATCTCACAGAGTTACAGCTTTCCCTCAAGAAGCCTTTCGCTAAGACTGTTCTTGTGGAATTTGCAAAGTGATATTTGGAAGCCCATAGAGGGCTATGGTGAAAAAGGAAATATCTTCAGTTAAAAACTGAAAGAAGCTTTCTGAGAAACTGCTTTGTGTTCTGTTAATTCATCTCACAGAGTTACAGCTTTCCACTCAAGAAGCCTTTCGCTAAGACTGTTCTTGTGGAATTTGCAAAGTGATATTTGGAAGCCCATAGAGGGCTATGGTGAAAAAGGAAATATCCTAAGATAAAACTGAAAGAAGCTTCTGAGAAACTGCTTTGTGTTCTGTTAATTCATCTCACAGAGTTACAGCTTTCCCCTCAAGAAGCCTTTCTAAGACTGTTCTTGTGGAATTTGCAAAGTGATATTTGGAAGCCCATAGAGGGCTATGGTGAAAAGGAAATATCTTCAGTTAAAAACTGAAAAAAGCTTTCTGAGAAACTGCTTTGTGTTCTGTTAATTCATCTCACAGAGTTACAGCTTTCCACTCAAGAAGCCTTTCACTAAGACTATTCTTGTGGAATTTGCAAAGTGATATTTGGAAGCCCATAGAGGGCTATGGTGAAAAGGAAATATCTTCAGTTAAAAACTGAAAGAAGCTTTCTGAGAAACTGCTTTGTGTTCTGTTAATTCATCTCACAGAGTTACAGCTTTCCCTCAAGAAGCCTTTCGCTAAGACTGTTCTTGTGGAATTTGCAAAGTGATATTTGGAAGCCCTTAGAGGGCTATGGTGAAAAGGATATACCTTCAGTTAAAACTGGAAAGAAGCATTCTGAGAAACTGCTTTGTGTTCTGTTAATTCATCTCACAGAGTTACAGCTTTCCCTCAAGAAGCCTTTCGCTAAGACTGTTCTTGTGGAATTTGCAAAGTGATATTTAAACCCTTGAGGGGCTATGGTGAAAAGGAAATATCCGTTAAAACTGGAAAGAAGATTTCTTAGAAACTGCTTTGTGTTCTGTCAATTCATCTCACAGAGTTATAGTTTTCCCCTCAAAAAGCCTTTCGCTAAGGCTGTTGTTGTGCAATTTGCAAAGTGATATTTGTAATCCCATAGAGGGCTATGGTGAAAATTGAAATATCTTCATTTATAAACTGGAAAGAAGCTTTCTGAGAAACTGCTTTGTGTTCTGTTAATTCATCTCAGAGAGGTACAGCTTTCCCCTCAAGAAGTCTTTCTCTAAGACTGTTCTTTTGGAAATTTCAAAGTGATGCTTGGAAGCTCAAAGGGGCTATGGTGAAAAAGGAAATATACTAAGATAAAAACCGAAAAGAAGCTTTCTGAGAAACTGCTTAGTGTTCTGCTGGTTCATCTCACAGAGTAACAGCTTTCCCCTCAAGAAGCCTTTCGCTAAGTCTGTTCTTGCGGAATTTGCAAAGTGATATTTGGAAGCCCATAGAGGGCTACGGTGAAAAAGGAAATAGCTTCTGTTAAAAACTGGAAAGAAGCTTTCTGAGAACCTGCTTCGTGTTCTGTTAATTCATCTCACAGAGTTAAAGCTTTCCCCTCAAGAAGCCTTTCACTAAGAGTGTTCTGGTGAAATTTGCAAAGTGATATATGGAAGCCCATAGAGGGCTACTGTGAAAAAGAAAATATCTTCAGTTAAAAACAGGAAAGAAGCTTTCTGAGAAAATGCTTTGTGTTCTGTTAATTCATTTCACAGAGTTACAGCTTTTCCTTCAAGAAGCCTTTCGCTAAGGTTGTACTTGCGGATATTGCAAAGTGATATTTGGAAGCCCCTAGAGGGCTATGGTGAAAAAGGAAATATCTTCAGTTAAAAACTGCAAAGAAGCTGTCTGAGAAAGTGCTTTGTGTTCTGTTAATTCATCTCACAGAGTTACAGGTTTCCCTTCAAGAAGCCTTTCACTAAGACTGTTCTTGTGGAATTTGCAAAATGATATTTGGAAGCCCATAGAGGGCTATAGTGAAAAAGGAAATATCTTGTGTTAAAATCTGGAAAGATGCTTTCTGCGGTACAGCTTTGTGTTCTGTCAATTAATCTCACAGAGTTACTGCTTTCCCCTCAAGAAGCCTTTCGCTAAGACTGTTCTTGTGAAATTTGCAAACTGATTTTTGGAAGCCCGTAGAGGGCTAAGGTGAAAAAGAAAATATCTTCACTTAAAAACCGGAAAGAAGCTTTCTGAGAAACTGCTTTGAGTTCTGTTAAATCATCTCAAGGAGTTACTCCTTTCCCATCAAGAACCCTTTCTCTAAGACTGTTCTTGTGACTTTTGCAAAGAGATATTTGGAAGCCCCTTGAGGGTTATTGTGAAAAAGGAAATAACTTCCGTTAAAAACTAGAAAGATGCTTTCTGAGAAACTGCTTTGTTTTCTGTTAATTCATCTCACAGAGTTACTGCTTTCCCCTCAAAAAGCCTTTCGCTAAGACTGTTCTTCTGGAATTTGCAAAGTGATATTTG
>JAKFHT010000750.1:0-49238 GCA_023783455.1 Erythrocebus patas | reverse complement strand
CATAGCCCTCTATGGGCTTCCAAATATCACTTTGCCAATTCCACAAGAACAGCCTTAGCGAAAGGCTTCTTGAAGGAAAGATGTAACTCTGTGAGATGAATTAACAGAACACAGAGCAGTTTCTCAGATAGCTTCTCACCATAGCCCTCTATGGGCTTCCAAATATCCTTTGCCAATTCCACCAGAACAGCCTTAGCGAAAGGCTTCTTGAAGGGAAAGATGTAACTCTGTGAGATGAACTAACAGAACACAGAGCAGTTTCTCAGAAAGCTTCCTTCCAGTTTTGAACGGAAGATATTTCCTTTTTCACCATAGCCCTCTAAGGGCTTCCAAATATCCCTTTGAGAATTCCACAAGAACAAGCCTTAGCGAAAGGCTTCTTGAAGGGAAAGATGTAACTCTGTGAGATGAATTAACAGAACACAGAGCAGTCACTCAGAAAGCTTCTTTCCAGTTCTGAACGGAAGATAGTTACTTTTTCACCATAGCCCTCTACGGGCTTCCAAATATCCCTTTGCCAATTCCACAAGAACAGCCTTAGCGAAAGGCTTCTTGAAGGGAAAGATGTAACTCTGTGAGATGAATTAACAGAACACAGAGCAGTTTCTGAGAAAGTTTCTTTGCAGTTGTGAACGGAAGGTATTTCCTTTTCACCATCCTCTATGGGCTTCCAAATATCCCTTTGCCAATTCCACAAGAACAGCCTTAGTGAAAGGCTTCTTGAAGGGAAAGATGTAACTCTGTGAGATGAATTAACAGAACACAGAGCAGTTTCTCAGAAAGCTTCTTGAAAGTTTTGAACGGAAGATATTTTTTCACCATAGCCCTCTAAGGGCTTCCAAATATCCTTGCCAATTCCACCAGAACAGCCTTAGCGAAAGGCTTCTTGAAGGGAAAGATGTAACTCTGTGAGATGAATTAACAGAACACAGAGCAGTTTCTCAGAAAGCTTCTTTCCAGTTTTGAACGGAAGATATTTCCTTTTTCACCATAGCCCTCTATGGGCTTCCAAATATCCCTTTGCCAATTCCACAAGAAAAGCCTTAGCGAAAGGCTTCTTGAAGGGAAAGATGTACCTCTGTGAGATGAATTAACAAAACACAGAGCAGTTTCTCAGAAAGCTTCTTTCCAATTTTGAACGGAAGTTATTCCCTTTTTCACCATAGCCCTCTATGGGCTTCCAAATATCCCTTTGCCAAATCCACAAGAACAGCCTTAGCGAAAGGCTTCTGGAAAGGAAAGATGTAACTCTGTGAGATTAATTAACAGAACACAGAGCAGTTTCTCAGAAAGCTTCTTTCCACTTTTGAACGGAAGATATTTCCTTTTTCACCATAGCCCTCTATGGGCTTCCAAATATCACTTTTCCAATTCCACAAGAACACCCTTAGCGAAAGGCTTCTTGAAGGGAAAGATGTAAGTCTGTGAGATGAATTAACAGAACACAGAGCAGTTTCTCAGTAAGCTTCTTTCCCCTTTTGAACGGAAGATATTTCCTTTTTTACCAGAGCCCTCTAGGGGCTTCCAAATATCCCTTTGCCAATTCCACAAGAACAGCCTTAGCGAAAGGCTTCTTGAAGGGGAAGATGTAACTCTGTGAGATGAACTAACAGAACACAGAGCAGTTTCTCAGAAAGCTTCTTTCCAGTTTTGAACGGAAGATATTTCCTTTTTCACCATAGCCCTCTATGGGCTTCCAAATATCACTTTTCCAATTCCACAAGAACAGCCTTAGCGAAAGGCTTCTTGAAGGGAAAGATGTAACTCTGTGAGATGAATTAACAGAACACAGAGCAGTTTCCCAGAAAGCTTCTTTCCAGTTTTGAACGGAAGATGTTTCCTTTTTCACCATAGCCCTCTACGGGCTTCCAAATATCCCTTTGCCAATTCCACAAGAACAGCCTTAGCGAAAGGCTTCTTGAAGGGAAAGATGTAACTCTGTGAGATGAATTAACAGAACACAGAGCTGTTTCTCAGAAAGCTTCTTTCCAGTTTTGAACGGAAGATATTTCCTTTTCACCATAGCCCTCTATGGGCTTCCAAATATCCCTTTGCCAATTCCACAAGAACAGCCTTAGCGAAAGGCTTCTTGAAGGGAAAGATGTAACTCTGTGAGATGAATTAACAGAACACAGAGCAGTTTCTCAGCAAGCTTCTTTACAGTTTTGAACGGAAGATATTTCCTTTTTCACCATAGCTCTCTATGGGCTTCCAAATATCCCTTTGCCAATTCCACAAGAACAGCCTTAGCGAAAGGATTCTTGAAGGGAAAGATGTAACTCTGTGAGATGAACTAACAGAACACAGAGCAGTTTCTCAGAAATCTTCTTTCCAGTTTTGAACGGAAGATATTTCCTTTTTCACCATAGCCCTCTATGGGCTTCCAAATATCTCTTTCCCAATTCCACAAGAACAGCAAGAGCGAAAGGCTTCTTGAAGGGAAAGATGTAACTGTGAGATGAATTAACAGAACACAGAGCAGTTTCTCAGAAATCTTCTTTCCAGTTTTGAACGGAAGATATTTCCTTTTTTACCATAGCCCTCTATGGGCTTCCAAATATCTCTGCCAATTCCACAAGAACAGCAAGAGCGAAAGGCTTCTTGAAGGGAAAGATGTAACTGTGAGATGAATTAACAGAACACAGAGCAGTTTCTCAGAAAGGTTCTTTCCAGTTTTGAACAGAAGATTTTCCTTTTTCACCATAGCAATCTACGGGCTTCCAAATATCCCTTTGCCAATTCCACAAGAAGAGCCTTACCGAAAGGCTTCTTGAAGGGAAAGATGTAACTCTGTGAGATGAATTAACGGAACACAGAGCAGTTTCTCAGAAAGCTTCTTTCCAGTTTTGAACGGAAGATATTTCCTTTTTCACCTTAGCCCTCTATGGGCTTCCAAATATCCCTTTGCCAATTCCACCAGAACAGCCTTAGAGAAGGGCTTCTTGAAGGGAAAGATGTAACTCTGTGAGATGAACTAACAGAACACAGAGCAGTTTCTCAGAAAGCTTCTTTCCAGTTTTGAACGGAAGATATTTGCGTTTTCACCATAGCCCTCTAAGGGCTTCCAAATATAACTTTGCCAATTCCACAAGAACAGCCTTAGCCAAAGGCTTCTTGAAGGGAAAGATGTAACTCTGTGAGATGAATTAACAGAACACAGAGCAGTTTCTCAGAAAGCTTCTTTTCAGTTTTGAACGGAAGATATTTCCTTTTTCACCATAGCCCTCTATGGGCTTCCAAATATCCCTTTGCCAAATCCACAAGAACAGAATTAGCGAAAGGCTTCTTCAAGGGAGAGATGTACCTCTGTGAGACGAATTAACAGAACACAGAGCAGTTTCTCAGACAGCTTCTTTCCAGTTTTGAACGGAAGATATTTCCTTTTTCACCATAGCCCTCTATGGGCTTCCAAATATCTCTTTCCCAATTCCACAAGAACAGCAAGAGCGAAAGGCTTCTTGAAGGGAAAGATGTAACTCTGTGAGATGAATTAACAGAACACAGAGCAGTTTCTCAGAAAGCTTCTTTCCACTTTTGAACGGAAGATATTTCCTTTTTCACCATAGCCCTCTATGGGCTTCCAAATATCCCTTTGCCAATTCCACAAGAACAGCCTTAGCGAAAGGCTTCTTGAAGGGAAAGATGTAACTCTGTGAGATGAATTAACAGAACACAGAGCAGTTTCTCAGAAAGCTTCTTTCCAGTTTTGAACGGAAGATATTTCCTTTTCACCATAGCCCTCTATGGGCTTCCAAATATCTCTTTCCCAATTCCACAAGAAGAACAGCAAGAGCGAAAGGCTTGAAGGAAAGATGTAACTCTGTGAGATGAATTAACAGAACACAGAGCAGTTTCTCAGAAAGCTTCTTTCCACTTTTGAACGGAAGATATTTCCTTTTCACCATAGCCTCTATGGGCTTCCAAATATCCCTTTGCCAATTCCACAAGAACAGCCTTAGCGAAAGGCTTCCTGAAGGGAAAGATGTAACTCTGTGAGATGAATTAACAGAACAGAGAGCACTTTCTCAGAAAGCTTCTTTCCAGTTTTGAACGGAAGATATTTCCTTTTTCACCATAGCCTCTATGGGCTTCCAAATATCACTTTGCCAATTCCACAAGAACAGCCTTAGCGAAAGGCTTTGAAGGGAAAGATGTAACTCTGTGAGATGAATTGTCAGAAGACAGAGCAGTTTCTCAGAAAGCTTCTTCCAGTTTTGAACGGAAGATATTTCTTTTCACCATAGCCCTCAATGGGCTTCCAAATATCCTTTGCCAATTCCACAAGAACAGCCTTAGCGAAGGCTTCTTGAAGGGAAAGATGTAACTCTGTGAGATGAATTAACAGAACAGAGCAGTTTCTCAAGCTTCTTTCCAGTTTTGAGCGGAAGATATTTCCTTTTCACCATAGCCCTCTATGGGCTTCCAAATATCACTTTGCCAATTCCACAAGAACAGCCTTAGCGAAAGGCTTCTTGAAGGGAAAGATGTAACTGTGAGATGAATTAACAGAACACAGAGCAGTTTCTCAGAAAGCTTCTTTCCAGTTTTGAGCGGAAGATATTTCCTTTTTCACCATAGCCCTCTATGGGCTTCCAAATATCCTTTGCCAATTCCACAAGAACAGCCTTAGCGAAGGGTTTCTTGAAGGGAAAGATGTAACTCTGTGAGATGAACTAACAGAACACAGAGCAGTTTCTCAGAAGCTTCTTTCCAGTTTTGAGCGGAAGATATTTCCTTTTTCACCATAGCCCTCTATGGGCTTCCAAATATCTCTTTGCCAATTCCACAAGAACAGCCTTAGCGAAAGGCTTCTTGAAGGAAAGATGTAACTCTGTGAGATGAATTAACAGAACACAGAGCAGTTTCTCAAGCTTCTTTCCAGTTTTGAGCGGAAGATATTTCCTTTTTCACCATAGCCCTCTATGGGCTTCCAAATATCCTTTGCCAATTCCACAAGAACAGCCTTAGCGAAGGCTTCTTGAAGGAAAGATGTAACTCTGTGAGATGAACTAACAGAACACAGAGCAGTTTCTCAAGCTTCTTTCCAGTTTTGAAGCGGAAGATATTTCCTTTTTCACCATAGCCCTCTATGGGCTTCCAAATATCACTTTGCCAATTCCACAAGAACAGCCTTAGCGAAGGCTTCTTGAAGGGAAAGATGTAACTCTGTGAGATGAATTAACAGAACACAGAGCAGTTTCTCAAGCTTCTTTCCAGTTTTGAGCGGAAGATATTTCCTTTTTCACCATAGCCCTCTGGGCTTCCAAATATCCCTTTCCAATTCCACAAGAACAGCCTTAGCGAAGGCTTCTTGAAGGGAAAGATGTAACTCTGTGAGATGAATTAACAGAACACAGAGCAGTTTCTCAGAAAGCTTCTTTCCAGTTTTGAGCGGAAGATATTTCCTTTTTCACCATAGCCCTCTATGGGCTTCCAAATATCCTTTGCCAATTCCACAAGAACAGCCTTAGCGAAAGGCTTCTTGAAGGGAAAGATGTAACTCTGTGAGATGAATTAACAGAACACAGAGCAGTTTCTCAAGCTTCTTTCCAGTTTTGAAGCGGAAGATATTTCCTTTTTACCATAGCCCTCTGGGCTTCCAAATATCCTTTGCCAATTCCACAAGAACAGCCTTAGCGAAAGGCTTCTTGAAGGAAAGATGTAACTCTGTGAGATGAATTAACAGAACACAGAGCAGTTTCTCTGAAAGCTTCTTTCCAGTTTTGAGCGGAAGATATTTCCTTTTCACCATAGCCCTCTGTGGGCTTCCAAATATCCTTGCCAATTCCACAAGAACAGCCTTAGCGAAAGGCTTCTTGAAGGAAAGATGTAACTCTGTGAGATGAATTAACAGAACACAGAGCAGTTTCTCAGAAAGCTTCTTTCCAGTTTTGAGCGGAAGATATTTCCTTTTCACCATAGCCCTCTATGGGCTTCCAAATATCACTTTGCCAATTCCACAAGAACAGCCTTAGCGAAAGGCTTCTTGAAGGGAAAGATGTAACTCTGTGAGATGAATTAACAGAACACAGAGCAGTTTCTCAGAAAGCTTCTTTCCAGTTTTGAACGGAAGATATTTCCTTTTCACCATAGCCCTCTATGGGCTTCCAAATATCACTTTGCCAATTCCACAAGAACAGCCTTAGCGAAAGGCTTCTTGAAGGAAAGATGTAACTCTGTGAGATGAATTAACAGAACACAGAGCAGTTTCTCAGAAAGCTTCTTTCCAGTTTTGAACGGAAGATATTTCCTTTTTCACCATAGCCCTCTATGGGCTTCCAAATATCCTTTGCCAATTCCACAAGAACAGCCTTAGCGAAAGGCTTCTTGAAGGGAAAGATGTAACTCTGTGAGATGAATTAACAGAAGACAGAGCAGTTTCTCAGAAAGCTTCTTTCCAGTTTTGAGCGGAAGATGTTTCCTTTTCACCATAGCCCTCTATGGGCTTCCAAATATCCTTTGCCAATTCCACAAGAACAGCCTTAGCGAAAGGCTTCTTGAAGGAAAGATGTAACTCTGTGAGATGAATTAACAGAACACAGAGCAGTTTCTCAGAAAGCTTCTTTCCAGTTTTGAAGCGGAAGATATTTCCTTTTCACCATAGCCCTCTATGGGCTTCCAAATATCACTTTGCCAATTCCACAAGAACAGCCTTAGCGAAAGGCTTCTTGAAGGAAAGATGTAACTCTGTGAGATGAATTAACAGAACACAGAGCAGTTTCTCAGAAAGCTTCTTTCCACTTTTGAGCGGAAGATATTTCCTTTTTCACCATAGCCCTCTGGGCTTCCAAATATCCTTTGCCAATTCCACAAGAACAGCCTTAGCGAAGGCTTCTTGAAGGGAAAGATGTAACTCTGTGAGATGAACTAACAGAACACAGAGCAGTTTCTCAGAAAGCTTCTTTCCAGTTTTGAGCGGAAGATATTTCCTTTTCACCATAGCCCTCTATGGGCTTCCAAATATCCTTTCCAATTCCACAAGAACAGCCTTAGCGAAAGGCTTCTTGAAGGGAAAGATGTAACTGTGAGATGAATTAACAGAACACAGAGCAGTTTCTCAGAAAGCTTCTTTCCAGTTTTGAGCGGAAGATATTTCCTTTTTCACCATAGCCCTCTATGGGCTTCCAAATATCCTTTGCCAATTCCACAAGAACAGCCTTAGCGAAGGCTTCTTGAAGGAAAGATGTAACTCTGTGAGATGAATTAACAGAACACAGAGCAGTTTCTCAGAAAGCTTCTTTCCAGTTTTGAAGCGGAAGATATTTCCTTTTCACCATAGCCCTCTGGGCTTCCAAATATCCTTTGCCAATTCCACAAGAACAGCCTTAGCGAAGGCTTCTTGAAGGAAAGATGTAACTCTGTGAGATGAATTAACAGAACACAGAGCAGTTTCTCAGAAAGCTTCTTTCCAGTTTTGAGCGGAAGATATTTCCTTTTCACCATAGCCCTCTATGGGCTTCCAAATATCCTTTGCCAATTCCACAAGAACAGCCTTAGCGAAAGGCTTCTTGAAGGAAAGATGTAACTCTGTGAGATGAATTAACAGAACACAGAGCAGTTTCTCAGAAAGCTTCTTTCCAGTTTTGAGCGGAAGATATTTCCTTTTCACCATAGCCCTCTATGGGCTTCCAAATATCTCTTTGCCAATTCCACAAGAACAGCCTTAGCGAAAGGCTTCTTGAAGGAAAGATGTAACTCTGTGAGATGAATTAACAGAACACAGAGCAGTTTCTCAGAAATCTTCTTTCCAGTTTTGAGCGGAAGATATTTCCTTTTCACCATAGCCCTCTATGGGCTTCCAAATATCTCTTTGCCAATTCCACAAGAACAGCAAGAGCGAAGGCTTCTTGAAGGAAAGATGTAACTGTGAGATGAATTAACAGAACACAGAGCAGTTTCTCAGAAAGCTTCTTTCCAGTTTTGAGCGGAAGATATTTCCTTTTCACCATAGCCCTCTATGGGCTTCCAAATATCCTTTGCCAATTCCACAAGAACAGCCTTAGCGAAGGCTTCTTGAAGGAAAGATGTAACTCTGTGAGATGAATTAACAGAACACAGAGCAGTTTCTCAGAAAGCTTCTTTCCAGTTTTGAGCGGAAGATATTTCCTTTTTCACCATAGCCCTCTATGGGCTTCCAAATATCCTTTGCCAATTCCACAAGAACAGCCTTAGCGAAAGGCTTCTTGAAGGAAAGATGTAACTCTGTGAGATGAATTAACAGAACACAGAGCAGTTTCTCAGAAAGCTTCTTTCCAGTTTTGAACGGAAGATATTTCCTTTTTCACCATAGCCCTCTATGGGCTTCCAAATATCCCTTTGCCAAATCCACAAGAACAGCCTTAGCGAAAGGCTTCTTGAAGGGAGAGATGTAACTCTGTGAGATGAACTAACAGAACACAGAGCAGTTTCTCAGAAAGCTTCTTTCCAGTTTTGAACGGAAGATATTTCCTTTTTCACCATAGCCCTCTATGGGCTTCCAAATATCACTTTGCCAATTCCACAAGAACAGCCTTAGCGAAAGGCTTTTTAAAAGGAAAGATGTAACTCTGTGAGATGAACTAACAGAACACAGAGCAGTTTCTCAGAAAGCTTCTTTCCAGTTTTGAACGGAAGATATTTCCTTTTTCACCATAGCCCTCTATGGGCTTCAAATATCCTTTGCTAATTCCACAAGAACAACCTTAGCGAAAGGCTTCTTGAAGGGAAAGATGTAACTCTGTGAGATGAATTAACAGAACACAGAGCAGTTTCTCAAGCTTCTTTCCAGTTTTGAGCGGAAGATATTTCCTTTTCACCGTAGCCCTCTATGGGCTTCCAAATATCACTTTGCCAATTCCACAAGAACAGCCTTAGCGAAAGGCTTCTTGAAGGAAAGATGTAACTCTGTGAGATTAATTAACAGAACACAGAGCAGTTTCTCAGAAAGCTTCTTTCCAGTTTTGAGCGGAAGATATTTCCTTTTTACCATAGCCCTCTGTGGGCTTCCAAATATCCTTTGCCAATTCCACAAGAACAGCCTTAGCGAAAGGCTTCTTGAAGGAAAGATGTAACTCTGTGAGATGAACTAACAGAACACAGAGCAGTTTCTCAAGCTTCTTTCCAGTTTTGAGCGGAAGATATTTCCTTTTTCACCATAGCCCTCTATGGGCTTCCAAATATCCTTTGCCAATTCCACAAGAACAGCCTTAGCGAAAGGCTTCTTGAAGGGAAAGATGTAACTCTGTGAGATGAATTAACAGAACACAGAGCAGTTTCTCAGACAGCTTCTTTCCAGTTTTGAGCGGAAGATATTTCCTTTTCACCATAGCCCTCTATGGGCTTCCAAATATCCTTTCCAATTCCACAAGAACAGCCTTAGCGAAAGGCTTCTTGAAGGAAAGATGTAACTCTGTGAGATGAATTAACAGAACACAGAGCAGTTTCTCAAGCTTCTTTCCACTTTTGAGCGGAAGATATTTCCTTTTTCACCATAGCCCTCTATGGGCTTCCAAATATCCTTTGCCAATTCCACAAGAACAGCCTTAGCGAAAGGCTTCTGAAGGAAAGATGTAACTCTGTGAGATGAATTAACAGAACAGAGCAGTTTCTCAGAAAGCTTCTTTCCAGTTTTGAGCGGAAGATATTTCCTTTTCACCATAGCCCTCTATGGGCTTCCAAATATCACTTTGCCAATTCCACAAGAACAGCCTTAGCGAAGGCTTCTTGAAGGGAAAGATGTAACTCTGTGAGATGAATTGTCAGAAGACAGAGCAGTTTCTCAGAAAGCTTCTTTCCAGTTTTGAGCGGAAGATATTTCCTTTTCACCATAGCCCTCTATGGGCTTCCAAATATCCTTTGCCAATTCCACAAGAACAGCCTTAGCGAAAGGCTTCTGGAAAGGAAAGATGTAACTCTGTGAGATGAATTAACAGAACACAGAGCAGTTTCTCAGAAAGCTTCTTTCCAGTTTTGAGCGGAAGATATTTCCTTTTCACCATAGCCCTCTATGGGCTTCCAAATATCACTTTCCAATTCCACAAGAACAGCCTTAGCGAAAGGCTTCTTGAAGGGAAAGATGTAAGTCTGTGAGATGAATTAACAGAACACAGAGCAGTTTCTCAGCAAGCTTCTTTCCACTTTTGAGCGGAAGATATTTCCTTTTTACCAGAGCCCTCTAGGGCTTCCAAATATCCTTTGCCAATTCCACAAGAACAGCCTTAGCGAAGGCTTCTTGAAGGAAGATGTAACTCTGTGAGATGAACTAACAGAACACAGAGCAGTTTCTCAGAAAGCTTCTTTCCAGTTTTGAGCGGAAGATATTTCCTTTTTCACCATAGCCCTCTATGGGCTTCCAAATATCACTTTCCAATTCCACAAGAACAGCCTTAGCGAAAGGCTTCTTGAAGGAAAGATGTAACTCTGTGAGATGAATTAACAGAACACAGAGCAGTTTCTCAGAAAGCTTCTTTCCAGTTTTGAGCGGAAGATGTTTCCTTTTCACCATAGCCCTCTACGGGCTTCCAAATATCCTTTGCCAATTCCACAAGAACAGCCTTAGCGAAAGGCTTCTTGAAGGAAAGATGTAACTCTGTGAGATGAATTAACAGAACACAGAGCTGTTTCTCAAGCTTCTTTCCAGTTTTGAGCGGAAGATATTTCCTTTTCACCATAGCCCTCTATGGGCTTCCAAATATCCTTTGCCAATTCCACAAGAACAGCCTTAGCGAAAGGCTTCTTGAAGGAAAGATGTAACTCTGTGAGATGAATTAACAGAACACAGAGCAGTTTCTCAAAGCTTCTTTACAGTTTTGAGCGGAGATATTTCCTTTTTCACCATAGCCCTCTATGGGCTTCCAAATATCCCTTTGCCAATTCCACAAGAACAGCCTTAGCGAAAGGCTTCTTGAAGTGAAAGATGTAACTCTGTGAGATGAACTAACAGAACACAGAGCAGTTTCTCAGAAATCTTCTTTCCAGTTTTGAACGGAAGATATTTCCTTTTTCACCATAGCCCTCTATGGGCTTCCAAATATCTCTTTCCCAATTCCACAAGAACAGCAAGAGCGAAAGGCTTCTTGAAGGGAAAGATGTAACTCTGTGAGATGAATTAACAGAACACAGAGCAGTTTCTCAGAAAGCTTCTTTCTACTTTTGAACGGAAGATATTTCCTTTTTTACCATAGCCCTCTATGGGCTTCAAATATCTCTGCCAATTCCACAAGAACAGCAAGAGCGAAAAGGCTTCTTGAAGGAAAGATGTAACTGTGAGATGAATTAACAGAACACAGAGCAGTTTCTCAGAAAGGTTCTTTCCAGTTTTGAACAGAAGATTTTCCTTTTTCACCATAGCCCTCTATGGGCTTCAAATATCCTTTGCCAATTCCACAAGAACAGCCTTAGCGAAAGGCTTCTTGAAGGGAAAGATGTAACTCTGTGAGATGAATTAACAGAACACAGAGCAGTTTCTCAGAAAGCTTCTTTCCAGTTTTGAGCGGAAGATATTTCCTTTTTCACCATAGCCCTCTAAGGGCTTCCAAATATCCTTTGCCAATTCCACAAGAACAGCCTTAGCGAAAGGCTTCTTGAAGGGAAAGATGTAACTCTGTGAGATGAATTAACAGAACACAGAGCAGTTTCTCAGAAAGCTTCTTTCCAGTTTTGAGCGGAAGATATTTCCTTTTTCACCATAGCCCTCTAAGGGCTTCCAAATATCCTTTGCCAATTCCACAAGAACAGCCTTAGCGAAAGGCTTCTTGAAGGAAAGATGTAACTCTGTGAGATGAATTAACAGAACACAGAGCAGTTTCTCAAGCTTCTTTCAGTTTTGAGCGGAAGATATTTCCTTTTTCACCATAGCCCTCTATGGGCTTCCAAATATCCTTTGCCAAATCCACAAGAACAGCCTTAGCGAAAGGCTTCTTGAAGGGAAAGATGTAACTCTGTGAGATGAATTAACAGAACACAGAGCAGTTTCTCAAGCTTCTTTCCAGTTTTGAGCGGAAGATATTTCCTTTTTACCATAGCCCTCTATGGGCTTCCAAATATCTCTTTCCCAATTCCACAAGAACAGCCTTAGCGAAAGGCTTCTTGAAGGAAAGATGTAACTCTGTGAGATTAATTAACAGAACACAGAGCAGTTTCTCAAGCTTCTTTCCAGTTTTGAGCGGAAGATATTTCCTTTTTACCATAGCCCTCTGTGGGCTTCCAAATATCCTTTGCCAATTCCACAGAACAGCCTTAGCGAAGGCTTCTTGAAGGAAAGATGTAACTCTGTGAGATGAATTAACAGAACACAGAGCAGTTTCTCAGAAGCTTCTTTCCAGTTTTGAGCGGAAGATATTTCCTTTTTCACCATAGCCCTCTATGGGCTTCCAAATATCCTTTGCCAATTCCACAAGAACAGCCTTAGCGAAGGCTTCTTGAAGGGAAAGATGTAACTCTGTGAGATGAATTAACAGAACACAGAGCAGTTTCTCAGACAGCTTCTTTCCAGTTTTGAGCGGAAGATATTTCCTTTTTCACCATAGCCCTCTATGGGCTTCCAAATATCTCTTTCCCAATTCCACAAGAACAGCAAGAGCGAAAAGGCTTCTTGAAGGGAAAGATGTAACTCTGTGAGATGAATTAACAGAACACAGAGCAGTTTCTCAAGCTTCTTTCCAGTTTTGAGCGGAAGATATTTCCTTTTTCACCATAGCCTCTATGGGCTTCCAAATATCCTTTGCCAATTCCACAAGAACAGCCTTAGCGAAAGGCTTCCTGAAGGAAAGATGTAACTCTGTGAGATGAATTAACAGAACACAGAGCAGTTTCTCTGAAAGCTTCTTTCCAGTTTTGAGCGGAAGATATTTCCGTTTTCACCATAGCCCTCTATGGGCTTCAAATATCACTTTGCCAATTCCACAAGAACAGCCTTAGCGAAAGGCTTCTTGAAGGAAAGATGTAACTCTGTGAGATGAATTGTCAGAAGACAGAGCAGTTTCTCAAGCTTCTTTCCAGTTTTGAGCGGAAGATATTTCCTTTTCACCATAGCCCTCTATGGGCTTCAAATATCCTTTGCCAATTCCACAAGAACAGCCTTAGCGAACGGCTTCTTGAAGGGAAAGATGTAACTCTGTGAGATGAATTAACAGAACACAGAGCAGTTTCTCAAGCTTCTTTCCAGTTTTGAGCGGAAGATATTTCCTTTTCACCATAGCCCTCTATGGGCTTCCAAATATCCTTTGCAATTCCACAAGAACAGCCTTAGCGAAGGCTTCTTGAAGGAAAGATGTAACTCTGTGAGATGAATTAACAGAACACAGAGCAGTTTCTCAGAAAGCTTCTTTCCAGTTTTGAACGGAAGATATTTCCTTTTTCACCGTAGCCCTCTATGGGCTTCCAAATATCACTTTGCCAATTCCACAAGAACAGCCTTAGCGAAAGGCTTCTTGAAGGGAAAGATGTAACTCTGTGAGATTAATTAACAGAACACAGAGCAGTTTCTCAGAAAGCTTCTTTCCAGTTTTGAACGGAAGATATTTCCTTTTTTACCATAGCCCTCTGTGGGCTTCCAAATATCCCTTTGCCAATTCCACAAGAACAGCCTTAGCGAAAGGCTCCTTGAAGGGAAAGATGTAACTCTGTGAGATGAACTAACAGAACACAGAGCAGTTTCTCTGAAAGCTTCTTTCGAGTTTTGAACGGAAGATATTTCCTTTTTCACCCTAGCCCTCTGTGGGCTTCCAAATATCCCTTTGCCAATTCCACAAGAACAGCCTTAGCGAAAGGCTTCTTGAAGGGAAAGATGTAACTCTGTGAGACGAATTAACAGAACACAGAGCAGTTTCTCAGAAAGCTTCTTTCCAGTTTTGAACGGAAGATATTTCCTTTTTCACCATAGCCTCTATGGGCTTCCAAATATCCTTTGCAATTCCACAAGAACAGCAAGAGCGAAAGGCTTCTTGAAGGGAAAGATGTAACTCTGTGAGATGAATTAACAGAACAGAGCAGTTTCTCAAGCTTCTTTCCACTTTTGAACGGAAGATATTTCCTTTTTCACCATAGCCCTCTATGGGCTTCCAAATATCCTTTGCCAATTCCACAAGAACAGCCTTAGCGAAAGGCTTCCTGAAGGAAAGATGTAACTCTGTGAGATGAATTAACAGAACAGAGAGCACTTTCTCAGAAAGCTTCTTTCCAGTTTTGAGCGGAAGATATTTCCGTTTTCACCATAGCCCTCTATGGGCTTCAAATATCACTTTGCCAATTCCACAAGAACAGCCTTAGCGAAAGGCTTCTTGAAGGAAAGATGTAACTCTGTGAGATGAATTGTCAGAAGACAGAGCAGTTTCTCAAGCTTCTTTCCAGTTTTGAGCGGAAGATATTTCCTTTTTCACCATAGCCCTCAATGGGCTTCCAAATATCCTTGCCAATTCCACAAGAACAGCCTTAGCGAAGGCTTCTTGAAGGAAAGATGTAACTCTGTGAGATGAATTAACAGAACACAGAGCAGTTTCTCAAGCTTCTTTCCAGTTTTGAGCGGAAGATATTTCCTTTTTCACCATAGCCCTCTATGGGCTTCCAAATATCCTTTGCCAAATCCACAAGAACAGCCTTAGCGAAAGGCTTCTTGAAGGAGAGATGTAACTCTGTGAGATGAACTAACAGAACACAGAGCAGTTTCTCAAGCTTCTTTCCAGTTTTGAGCGGAAGATATTTCCTTTTTCACCATAGCCCTCTAGGGGCTTCCAAATATCCTTTGCCAATTCCACAAGAACAGCCTTAGCGAAAGGCTTCTTGAAGGGAAAGATGTAACTCTGTGAGATGAACTAACAGAACACAGAGCAGTTTCTCAGAAAGCTTCTTTCCAGTTTTGAACGGAAGATATTTCCTTTTTCACCATAGCCCTCTATGGGCTTCCAAATATCTCTTTGCCAATTCCACAAGAACAGCAAGAGCGAAAGGCTTCTTGAAGGGAAAGATGTAACTGTGAGATGAATTAACAGAACACAGAGCAGTTTCTCAGAAAGCTTCTTTCCAGTTTTGAACGGAAGATATTTCCTTTTTCACCTTAGCCCTCTATGGGCTTCCAAATATCCCTTTGCCAATTCCACCAGAACAGCCTTAGCGAAGGGCTTCTTGAAGGGAAAGATGTAACTCTGTGAGATGAACTAACAGAACACAGAGCAGTTTCTCAGAAAGCTTCTTTCCAGTTTTGAACGGAAGATATTTGCGTTTTCACCATAGCCCTCTAAGGGCTTCCAAATATAACTTTGCCAATTCCACAAGAACAGCCTTAGCGAAAGGCTTCTTGAAGGGAAAGATGTAACTCTGTGAGATGAATTAACAGAACACAGAGCAGTTTCTCAGAAAGCTTCTTTCCAGTTTTGAGCGGAAGATATTTCCTTTTCACCATAGCCCTCTATGGGCTTCCAAATATCCTTTGCCAAATCCACAAGAACAGCCTTAGCGAAAACTTCTTGAAGGAGAGATGTAACTCTGTGAGATGAACTAACAGAACACAGAACAGTTTCTCAGAAAGCTTCTTTCCAGTTTTGAACGGAAGATATTTCCTTTTCACCATAGCCCTCTATGGGCTTCCAAATATCCTTTGCCAATTCCACAAGAACAGCCTTAGCGAAGGCTTCTTGAAGGAAAGATGTAACTCTGTGAGATGAACTAACAGAACACAGAGCAGTTTCTCAAGCTTCTTTCCAGTTTTGAGCGGAAGATATTTCCTTTTCACCATAGCCCTCTAAGGGCTTCCAAATATCCTTTGCCAATTCCACAAGAACAGCCTTAGCGAAAACTTCTTGAAGGGAAAGATGTAACTCTGTGAGATGAATTAACAGAACACAGAACAGTTTCTCAAGCTTCTTTCCAGTTTTGAGCGGAAGATATTTCCTTTTCACCATAGCCCTCTATGGGCTTCCAAATATCCTTTGCCAATTCCACAAGAACAGCCTTAGCGAAAACTTCTTGAAGGAAAGATGTAACTCTGTGAGATGAATTAACAGAACACAGAGCAGTTTCTCTGAAAGCTTCTTTCCAGTTTTGAGCGGAAGATATTTCTTTTTCACCATAGCCCTCTATGGGCTTCCAAATATCCTTTGCCAATTCCACAAGAACAGCCTTAGCGAAAACTTCTTGAAGGAAAGATGTAACTCTGTGAGATGAATTAACAGAACACAGAGCTGTTTCTCAAGCTTCTTTCCAGTTTTGAGCGGAAGATATTTCCTTTTCACCATAGCCCTCTATGGGCTTCCAAATATCACTTTTCCAATTCCACAAGAACAGCCTTAGCGAAAGGCTTCTTGAAGGGAAAGATGTAACTCTGTGAGATGAATTAACAGAACACAGAGCAGTTTCTCAAGTTTCTTTCCAGTTTTGAGCGGAAGATATTTCCTTTTCACCATAGCCCTCTATGGGCTTCCAAATATCTCTTTGCCAATTCCACAAGAACAAGCCTTAGCGAAAGGCTTCTTGAAGGGAAAGATGTAACTCTGAGATGAATTAACAGAACACAGAGCAGTTTCTCAAGCTTCTTTCAGTTTTGAGCGGAAGATATTTCCTTTTCACCTTAGCCCTCTATGGGCTTCCAAATATCCTTTGCCAATTCCACCAGAACAGCCTTAGCGAAGGCTTCTTGAAGGGAAAGATGTAACTCTGTGAGATGAACTAACAGAACACAGAGCAGTTTCTCAGAAAGCTTCTTTCCAGTTTTGAGCGGAAGATATTTCCTTTTTCACCATAGCCCTCTAAGGGCTTCCAAATATCCTTTGCCAATTCACAAGAACAGCCTTAGCGAAGGCTTCTTGAAGGAAAGATGTAACTCTGTGAGATGAATTAACAGAACACAGAGCAGTTTCTCAAGCTTCTTTCCAGTTTTGAGCGGAAGATATTTCCTTTTTCACCATAGCCCTCTATGGGCTTCCAAATATCCTTTGCCAAATCCACAAGAACAGCCTTAGCGAAAGGCTTCTTGAAGGAGAGATGTAACTCTGTGAGATGAACTAACAGAACACAGAGCAGTTTCTCAGAAAGCTTCTTTCCAGTTTTGAGCGGAAGATATTTCCTTTTTCACCATAGCCCTCTATGGGCTTCCAAATATCACTTTGCCAATTCCACAAGAACAGCCTTAGCGAAAGGCTTCTTGAAGGGAAAGATGTAACTCTGTGAGATGAACTAACAGAACACAGAGCAGTTTCTCAAGCTTCTTTCCAGTTTTGAGCGGAAGATATTTCCTTTTTACCATAGCCCTCTAGGGCTTCCAAATATCCTTTGCCAATTCCACAAGAACACCCTTAGCGAAAGGCTTCTTGAAGGAAAGATGTAACTCTGTGAGATGAATTAACAGAACACAGAGCAGTTTCTCAGAAAGCTTCTTTCAGTTTTGAGCGGAAGATATTTCTTTTTCACCATAGCCCTCTATGGGCTTCCAAATATCTCTTTGCCAATTCCACAAGAACAGCAAGGCGAAAGGCTTCTTGAAGGGAAAGATGTAACTCTGTGAGATGAATTAACAGAACACAGAGCAGTTTCTCAGAAAGCTTCTTTCAGTTTTGAGCGGAAGATATTTCCTTTTCACCTTAGCCCTCTATGGGCTTCCAAATATCCTTTGCCAATTCCACAGAACAGCCTTAGCGAAGGCTTCTTGAAGGAAAGATGTAACTCTGTGAGATGAATTAACAGAACACAGAGCAGTTTCTCAAGCTTCTTTCAGTTTTGAGCGGAAGATATTTCCTTTTTCACCATAGCCCTCTATGGGCTTCCAAATATCCTTTGCCAATTCCACAAGAACAGCCTTAGCGAAAGGCTTCTTGAAGGAAAGATGTAACTCTGTGAGATGAATTAACAGAACACAGAGCTGTTTCTCAAGCTTCTTTCCAGTTTTGAGCGGAAGATATTTCCTTTTCACCATAGCCCTCTATGGGCTTCCAAATATCCCTTGCCAATTCCACAAGAACAGCCTTAGCGAAGGCTTCTTGAAGGAAAGATGTAACTCTGTGAGATGAATTAACAGAACACAGAGCAGTTTCTCAACAAGCTTCTTTACAGTTTTGAGCGGAAGATATTTCCTTTTCACCATAGCCCTCTATGGGCTTCCAAATATCCTTTGCCAATTCCACAAGAACAGCCTTAGCGAAAGGATTCTTGAAGGGAAAGATGTAACTCTGTGAGATGAACTAACAGAACACAGAGCAGTTCTCAGAAAGCTTCTTTCAGTTTTGAGCGGAAGATATTTCCTTTTTCACCATAGCCCTCTATGGGCTTCCAAATATCTCTTTCCCAATTCCACAAGAACAGCAAGAGCGAAAGGCTTCTTGAAGGAAAGATGTAACTCTGTGAGATGAATTAACAGAACACAGAGCAGTTTCTCAGAAATCTTCTTTCCAGTTTTGAGCGGAAGATATTTCCTTTTTACCATAGCCTCTATGGGCTTCCAAATATCTCTGCCAATTCCACAAGAACAGCAAGAGCGAAAGGCTTCTTGAAGGGAAAGATGTAACTGTGAGATGAATTAACAGAACACAGAGCAGTTTCTCAGAAAGGTTCTTTCAGTTTTGAACAGAAGATTTTCCTTTTTCACCATAGCCCTATGGGCTTCCAAATATCCCTTTGCCAATTCCACAAGAAGAGCCTTACGAAAGGCTTCTTGAAGGAAAGATGTAACTCTGTGAGATGAATTAACAGAACACAGAGCAGTTTCTCAAGCTTCTTTCCAGTTTTGAGCGGAAGATATTTCCTTTTTCACCATAGCCCTCTAAGGGCTTCCAAATATCCTTGCCAATTCCACCAGAACAGCCTTAGCGAAGGCTTCTTGAAGGGAAAGATGTAACTCTGTGAGATGAACTAACAGAACACAGAGCAGTTTCTCAAGCTTCTTTCCAGTTTTGAGCGGAAGATATTTCCTTTTCACCATAGCCCTCTAAGGGCTTCCAAATATAACTTTGCCAATTCCACAAGAACAGCCTTAGCGAAAGGCTTCTTGAAGGAAAGATGTAACTCTGTGAGATGAATTAACAGAACACAGAGCAGTTTCTCAGAAAGCTTCTTTCAGTTTTGAACGGAAGATATTTCCTTTTTCACCATAGCCCTCTATGGGCTTCCAAATATCCTTTGCCAAATCCACAAGAACAGAATTAGCGAAAGGCTTCTTGAAGGGAAAGATGTAACTCTGTGAGATGAATTGTCAGAAGACAGAGCAGTTTCTCGAAAGCTTCTTTCCACTTTTGAGCGGAAGATATTTCCTTTTTACCATAGCCCTCTATGGGCTTCCAAATATCTCTTTCCCAATTCCACAAGAACAGCCTTAGCGAAAGGCTTCTTGAAGGGAAGATGTAACTCTGTGAGATTAATTAACAGAACACAGAGCAGTTTCTCAGAAAGCTTCTTTCCAGTTTTGAGCGGAAGATATTTCCTTTTTACCATAGCCCTCTGTGGGCTTCCAAATATCCTTTGCCAATTCCACAAGAACAGCCTTAGCGAAAGGCTTCTTGAAGGAAAGATGTAACTCTGTGAGATGAACTAACAGAACACAGAGCAGTTTCTCTGAAAGCTTCTTTCCAGTTTTGAACGGAAGATATTTCCTTTTTCACCATAGCCCTCTATGGGCTTCCAAATATCCTTTGCCAATTCCACAAGAACAGCCTTAGCGAAGGCTTCTTGAAGGAAAGATGTAACTCTGTGAGATGAACTAACAGAACACAGAGCAGTTTCTCAGAAGCTTCTTTCCAGTTTTGAGCGGAAGATATTTCCTTTTTCACCATAGCCCCTATGGGCTTCCAAATATCTCTTTCCCAATTCCACAGAACAGCCTTAGCGAAAGGCTTCTTGAAGGGAAAGATGTAACTCTGTGAGATGAATTAACAGAACACAGAGCAGTTTCTCAAGCTTCTTTCCACTTTTGAGCGGAAGATATTTCCTTTTCACCATAGACCTCTATGGGCTTCAAATATCCTTTGCCAATTCCACAAGAACAGCCTTAGCGAAAGGCTTCCTGAAGGAAAGATGTAACTCTGTGAGATGAATTAACAGAACAGAGCAGTTTCTCAGAAAGCTTCTTTCAGTTTTGAGCGGAAGATATTTCCTTTTCACCATAGCCCTCTATGGGCTTCCAAATATCCTTTGCCAATTCCACAAGAACAGCCTTAGCGAAGGCTTCTTGAAGGGAAAGATGTAACTCTGTGAGATGAATTGTCAGAAGACAGAGCAGTTTCTCAAGCTTCTTTCCAGTTTTGAGCGGAAGATATTTCCTTTTCACCATAGCCCTCAATGGGCTTCCAAATATCCTTTGCCAATTCCACAAGAACAGCCTTAGCGAACGGTTTCTTGAAGGAAAGATGTAACTCTGTGAGATGAATTAACAGAACACAGAGCAGTTTCTCAAGCTTCTTTCCAGTTTTGAGCGGAAGATATTTCCTTTTCACCATAGCCCTCTATGGGCTTCAAATATCCTTGCCAATTCCACAAGAACAGCCTTAGCGAAGGCTTCTTGAAGGAAAGATGTAACTCTGTGAGATGAATTAACAGAACACAGAGCAGTTTCTCAAGCTTCTTTCCAGTTTTGAGCGGAAGATATTTCCTTTTTCACCGTAGCCCTCTATGGGCTTCCAAATATCACTTTGCCAATTCCACAAGAACAGCCTTAGCGAAAGGCTTCTTGAAGGAAAGATGTAACTCTGTGAGATTAATTAACAGAACACAGAGCAGTTTCTCAGAAAGCTTCTTTCCAGTTTTGAGCGGAAGATATTTCCTTTTTACCATAGCCCTCTGTGGGCTTCCAAATATCCTTTGCCAATTCCATAAGAACAGCCTTAGCGAAAGGCTTCTGAAGGGAAAGATGTAACTCTGTGAGATGAACTAACAGAACACAGAGCAGTTTCTCTGAAAGCTTCTTTCGAGTTTTGAGCGGAAGATATTTCCTTTTTCACCATAGCCCTGTATTGGCTTCCAAATATCCTTTGCCAATTCCACAAGAACAGCCTTAGCGAAGGCTTCTTGAAGGGATAGATGTAACTCTGTGAGATGAATTAACAGAACACAGAGCAGTTTCTCAGAAAGCTTCTTTCCAGTTTTGAACGGAAGATATTTCCTTTTTCACCATAGCCCTCTATGGGCTTCCAAATATCACTTTTCCAATTCCACAAGAACAGCCTTAGCGAAAGGCTTCTTGAAGGGAAAGATGTAACTCTGTGAGATGAATTAACAGAACACAGAGCAGTTTCTCAGAAAGCTTCTTTCCACTTTTGAACGGAAGATATTTCCTTTTTCACCATAGCCCTCTATGGGCTTCCAAATATCCCTTTGCCAATTCCACAAGAACAGCCTTAGCGAAAGGCTTCCTGAAGGGAAAGATGTAACTCTGTGAGATGAATTAACAGAACAGAGAGCACTTTCTCAGAATGCTTCTTTCCAGTTTTGAACGGAAGATATTTCCGTTTTCACCATAGCCCTCTAAGGGCTTCCAAATATCACTTTGCCAATTCCACAAGAACAGCCTTAGCGAAAGGCTTCTTGAAGGGAAAGATGTAACTCTGTGAGATGAATTGTCAGAAGACAGAGCAGTTTCTCAGAAAGCTTCTTTCCAGTTTTGAACGGAAGATATTTCCTTTTTCACCATAGCCCTCAATGGGCTTCCAAATATCCCTTTGCCAATTCCACAAGAACAGCCTTAGCGAACGGCTTCTTGAAGGGAAAGATGTAACTCTGTGAGATGAATTAACAGAACACAGAGCAGTTTCTCAGAAAGCTTCTTTCCTGTTTTGAACGGAAGATATTTCCTTTTTCACCATAGCCCTGTATTGGCTTCCAAATATCCCTTTGCCAAATCCACAAGAACAGCCTGAGCGAAAGGCTTCTTGAAGGGAGAGATGTAACTCTGTGAGATGAACTAACAGAACACAGAGCAGTTTCTCAGAAAGCTTCTTTCCAGTTTTGAACGGAAGATATTTCCTTTTTCACCATAGCCCTCTAGGGGCTTCCAGATATCCCTTTGCCAATTCCACAAGAACAGCCTTAGCGAAAGGCTTCTTGAAGGGAAAGATGTAACTCTGTGAGATGAACTAACAGAACACAGAGCAGTTTCTCAGAAAGCTTCTTTCCAGTTTTGAACGGAAGATATTTCCTTTTTCACCATAGCCCTCTATGGGCTTCCAAATATCTCTTTGCCAATTCCACAAGAACAGCAAGAGCGAAAGGCTTCTTGAAGGGAAAGATGTAACTGTGAGATGAATTAACAGAACACAGAGCAGTTTCTGAGAAAGCTTCTTTCCAGTTTTAAACGGAAGATATTTCCTTTTTCACCTTAGCCCTCTATGGGCTTCCAAATATACCTTTGCCAATTCTACCAGAACAGCCTTAGCGAAGGGCTTCTTGAAGGGAAAGATGTAACTCTGTGAGATGAACTAACAGAACACAGAGTAGTTTCTCAGATAGCTTACTTCCCAGTTTTGAACGGAAGATATTTGCGTTTTCACCATAGCCCTCTAAGGGCTTCCAAATATAACTTTGCCAATTCCACAAGAACAGCCTTAGCGAAAGGCTTCTTGAAGGGAAAGATGTAACTCTGTGAGATGAATTAACAGAACACAGAGCAGTTTCTCAGAAAGCTTCTTTCCAGTTTTGAACGGAAGATATTTCCTTTTTCACCATAGCCCTCTATGGGCTTCCAAATATCCCTTTGCCAAATCCACAAGAACAGCCTTAACGAAAGGCTTCTTGAAGGGAGAGATGTAACTCTGTGAGATGAACTAACAGAACACAGAACAGTTTCTCAGAAAGCTTCTTTCCAGTTTTGAACGGAAGATATTTCCTTTTTCACCATAGCCCTCTATGGGCTTCCAAATATCACTTTGCCAATTCCACAAGAACAGCCTTAGCGAAAGGCTTCTTCAAGGGAAAGATGTAACTCTGTGAGATGAACTAACAGAACACAGAGCAGTTTCTCAAGCTTCTTTCCAGTTTTGAGCGGAAGATATTTCCTTTTCACCATAGCCCTCTAGGGGCTTCCAAATATCCCTTTGCGAATTCCACAAGAACAGCCTTAGCGAAGGCTTCTTGAAGGGAAAGATGTAACTCTGTGAGATGAATTAACAGAACACAGAGCAGTTTCTCAAGCTTCTTTCCAGTTTTGAGCGGAAGATATTTCCTTTTTCACCGTAGCCCTCTATGGGCTTCCAAATATCACTTTGCCAATTCCACAAGAACAGCCTTAGCGAAGGCTTCTTGAAGGAAAGATGTAACTCTGTGAGATGAATTAACAGAACACAGAGCCGTTTCTCAGAAAGCTTCTTTCCAGTTTTGAGCGGAAGATATTTCTTTTTCACCATAGCCCTCTATGGGCTTCCAAATATCCTTGCCAATTCCACAAGAACAGCCTTAGCGAAGGCTTCTTGAAGGGAAAGATGTAACTCTGTGAGATGAATTAACAGAACACAGAGCTGTTTCTCAAGCTTCTTTCCAGTTTTGAGCGGAAGATATTTCCTTTTTCACCATGGCCCTCTATGGGCTTCCAAATATCACTTTTCCAATTCCACAAGAACAGCCTTAGCGAAAGGCTTCTTGAAGGGAAAGATGTAACTCTGTGAGATGAATAACCAGAACACAGAGCAGTTTCTCAGAAAGTTTCTTTCCAGTTTTGAACGGAAGATATTTCCTTTTTCACCATAGCCCTCTATGGGCTTCCAAATATCTCTTTGCCAATTCCACAAGAACAGCAAGAGCGAAAGGCTTCTTGAAGGGAAAGATGTAACTCTGAGATGAATTAACAGAACACAGAGCAGTTTCTCAGAAAGCTTCTTTCCAGGTTTGAACGGAAGATATTTCCTTTTTCACCTTAGCCCTCTATGGGCTTCCAAATATCCCTTTGCCAATTCCACGAGAACAGCCTTAGCGAACGGCTTCTTGATGGGAAAGATGTAACTCTGTGAGATGAACTAACAGAACACAGAGCAGTTTCTCAGATAGCTTCTTTCCAGTTTTGAACGGAAGATATTTGCATTTTCACCATAGCCCTCTAAGGGCTTCCAAATATAACTTTGCAATTCCACAAGAACAGCCTTAGCGAAAGGCTTCTTGAAGGGAAAGATGTAACTCTGTGAGATGAATTAACAGAACACAGAGCAGTTTCTCAGAAAGCTTCTTTCCAGTTTTGAACGGAAGATATTTCCTTTTTCACCATAGCCCTCTATGGGCTTCCAAATATCCCTTTGCCAAATCCACAAGAACAGCCTTAGCGAAAGGCTTCTTGAAGGGAGAGATGTAACTCTGTGAGATGAACTAACAGAACACAGAGCAGTTTCTCAGAAAGCTTCTTTCCAGTTTTGAACGGAAGATATTTCCTTTTTCACCATAGCCCTCTATGGGCTTCCAAATATCACTTTGCCAATTCCACAAGAACAGCCTTAGCGAAAGGCTTTTTAAAGGGAAAGATGTAACTCTGTGAGATGAACTAACAGAACACAGAGCAGTTGCTCAGAAAGCTTCTTTCCAGTTTTGAACGGAAGATATTTCCTTTTTCACCTTAGCCCTCTAGGGGCTTCCAAATATCCCTTTGCCAATTCCACAAGAACACCCTTAGCGAAAGGCTTCTTGAAGGGAAAGATGTAACTCTGTGAGATGAATTAACAGAACACAGAGCAGTTTCTCAGAAAGCTTCTTTCCAGTTTTGAACGGAAGATATTTCTTTTTCACCATAGCCCTCTATGGGCTTCCAAATATCTCTTTGCCAATTCCACAAGAACAGCAAGAGCGAAAGGCTTCTTGAAGGGAAAGATGTAACTGTGAGATGAATTAACAGAACACAGAGCAGTTTCTCAGAAAGCTTCTTTCCAGTTTTGAACGGAAGATATTTCCTTTTTCACCTTAGCCCTCTATGGGCTTCCAAATATCCTTTGCCAATTCCACAAGAACAGCCTTAGCGAAGGCTTCTTGAAGGAAAGATGTAACTCTGTGAGATGAATTAACAGAACACAGAGCAGTTTCTCAGAAAGCTTCTTTTCAGTTTTGAACGGAAGATATTTCCTTTTTCACCATAGACCTCTATGGGCTTCCAAATATCCCTTTGCCAATTCCACCAGAACAGCCTTAGCGAAAGGCTTCTTGAAGGGAAAGATGTAACTCTGTGAGATGAACTAACAGAACACAGAGCAGTTTCTCAGAAAGCTTCTTTCCAGTTTTGAACGGAAGATATTTCCTTTTTCACCATAGCCCTCTAAGGGCTTCCAAATATCCCTTTGCGAATTCCACAAGAACAGACTTAGCGAAAGGCTTCTTGAAGGGAAAGATGTAACTCTGTGAGATGAATTAACAGAACACAGAGCAGTCTCTCAGAAAGCTTCTTTCCAGTTCTGAACGGAAGATAGTTACTTTTTCACCATAGCCCTCTACGGGCTTCCAAATATCCCTTTGCCAATTCCACAAGAACAGCCTTAGCGAAAGGCTTCTTGAAGGGAAAGATGTAACTCTGTGAGATGAATTAACAGAACACAGAGCAGTTTCTGAGAAAGCTTCTTTGCAGTTGTGAACGGAAGGTATTTCCTTTTTCACCATCCCCTCTATGGGCTTCCAAATATCCCTTTGCCAATTCCACAAGAACAGCCTTAGTGAAAGGCTTCTTGAAGGGAAAGATGTAACTCTGTGAGATGAATTAACAGAACACAGAGCAGTTTCTCAGAAAGCTTCTTTCCAGTTTTGAACGGAAGATATTTCCTTTTTCACCATAGCCCTCTATGGGCTTCCAAATATCCCTTTGCCAATTCCACAAGAACAGCCTTAGCGAAAGGCTTCTTGAAGGGAAAGATGTAACTCTGTGAGATGAATTAACAGAACACAGAGCAGTTTCTCAGAAATCTTCTTTCCAGTTTTGAACGGAAGATAATTCCTTTTTCACCATAGCCCTCTATGGGCTTCCAAATATCCCCTTGCCAATTCCACAAGAACAGCCTTACCGAAAGGCTTCTTGAAGGGAAAGATGTAACTCTGTGAGATGAATTAACAGAACACAGAGCAGTTTCTCAGAAAGCTTCTTTCCAGTTTTGAACGGAAGATATTTCCTTTTTCACCATGGCCCTCTATGGGCTTCCAAATATCACTTTTCCAATTCCACAAGAACATCCTTAGCGAAAGGCTTCTTGAAGGGAAAGATGTAACTCTGTGAGATGAATAACCAGAACACAGAGCAGTTTCTCAGAAAGTTTCTTTCCAGTTTTGAACGGAAGATATTTCCTTTTTCACCATACCCCTCTATGGGCTTCCAAATATCTCTTTGCCAATTCCACAAGAACAGCAAGAGCGAAAGGCTTCTTGAAGGGAAAGATGTAACTGTGAGATGAATTAACAGAACACAGAGCAGTTTCTCAGAAAGCTTCTTTCCAGTTTTGAACGGAAGATATTTCCTTTTTCACCTTAGCCCTCTATGGGCTTCCAAATATCCCTTTGCCAATTCCACCAGAACAGCCTTAGCGAAGGGCTTCTTGAAGGGAAAGATGTAACTCTGTGAGATGAACTAACAGAACACAGAGCAGTTTCTCAAGCTTCTTTCCAGTTTTGAGCGGAAGATATTTCCTTTTTCACCTTAGCCCTCTAGGGGCTTCCAAATATCCTTTGCCAATTCCACAAGAACAGCCTTAGCGAAGGCTTCTTGAAGGAAAGATGTAACTCTGTGAGATGAATTAACAGAACACAGAGCAGTTTCTCAAGCTTTTTCCAGTTTTGAACGGAAGATATTTCTTTTTTCACCATAGCCCTCTATGGGCTTCCAAATATCCCTTTGCCAATTCCACAAGAACAGCCTTAGCGAAAGGCTTCTTGAAGGGAAAGATGTAACTCTGTGAGATGAATTAACAGAACACAGAGCAGTTTCTCAGAAAGCTTCTTTCCAGTTTTGAACGGAAGATATTTCCTTTTTCACCATAGCCCTCTATGGGCTTCGAAATATAACTTTTCCAATTCCACAAGAACAGCCTTAGCGAAAGGCTTCTTGAAGGGAAAGATGTAACTCTGTGAGATGAACTAACAGAACACAGAGCAGTTTCTCAGAAAGCTTCTTTGCAGTTTTGAACGGAAGGTATTTCCTTTTTCACCATAGCCCTCTATGGGCTTCCAAATATCCCTTTGCCAATTCCACAAGAAGAGCCTTACCGGAAGGCTTCTTGAAGGGAAAGATGTAAGTCTGTGAGATGAATTAACAGAACACAGAGCAGTTTCTCAGAAAGCTTCTTTTCAGTTTTGAACGGAAGATATTTCCTTTTTCACCATAGACCTCTATGGGCTTCCAAATATCCCTTTGCCAATTCCACCAGAACAGCCTTAGCGAAAGGCTTCTTGAAGGGAAAGATGTAACTCTGTGAGATGAACTAACAGAACACAGAGCAGTTTCTCAGAAAGCTTCTTTCCAGTTTTGAACGGAAGATATTTCCTTTTTCACCATAGCCCTCTATGGGCTTCCAAATATCCCTTTGCCAATTCCACAAGAACAGCCTTAGTGAAAGGCTTCTTGAAGGGAAAGATGTAACTCTGTGAGATGAATTAACAGAACACAGAGCAGTTTCTCAGAAAGCTTCTTTCCAGTTTTGAACGGAAGATATTTCCTTTTTCACCATAGCCCTCTACGGGCTTCCAAATATCCCTTTGCCAATTCCACAAGAAGAGTCTTACCGAAAGGCTTCTTGAAGGGAAAGATGTAACTCTGTGAGATGAATTGTCAGAAGACAGAGCAGTTTCTCAGAAAGCTTCTTTCCAGTTTTGAACGGAAGATATTTCCTTTTTCACCATAGCCCTCAATGGGCTTCCAAATATGCCTTTGCCAATTCCACAAGAACAGCCTTAGTGAACGGCTTCTTGAGGGGAAAGATGTAACTCTGTGAGATGAATTAACAGAACACAGAGCAGTTTCTCAGAAAGCTTCTTTCCAGTTTTGAACGGAAGATATTTCCTTTTTCACCATAGCCCTCTAAGGGCTTCCAAATATCCCTTTGCCAATTCCACAAGAAGAGTCTTACCGAAAGGCTTCTTGAAGGAAAGATGTAACTCTGTGAGATGAATTGTCAGAAGACAGAGCAGTTTCTCAAGCTTCTTTCCAGTTTTGAACGGAAGATATTTCCTTTTCACCATAGCCCTCAATGGGCTTCCAAATATGCCTTTGCCAATTCCACAAGAACAGCCTTAGTGAACGGCTTCTTGAGGGGAAAGATGTAACTCTGTGAGATGAACTAACAGAAAACAGAGCAGTTTCTCAGAACGCTTCTTTCCAGTTTTGAACGGAAGATATTTCCTTTTTCACCATAGCCCTCTATGGGCTTCCAAATATCCTTTGCTAATTCCACAAGAACAAGCCTTAGCGAAAGGCTTGAAGGAAAGATGTAACTGTGAGATGAATTAACAGAACACAGAGCAGTTTCTCAGAAAGCTTCTTTCCCCTTTTGAACGGAAGATATTTCCTTTTTTACCATAGCCCTCCAGGGGCTTCCAAATATCCCTTTGCCAATTCCACAAGAACAGCCTTAGCGAAAGGCTTTGAAGGAAAGATGTAACTCTGTGAGATGAACTAACAGAACACAGAGCAGTTTCTCTGAAAGCTTCTTTCCAGTTTTGAACGGAAGATATTTCCTTTTCACCATAGCCCTCTGTGGGCTTCCAAATATCCTTGCCAATTCCACCAGAACAGCCTTAGCGAAAGGCTTCTTGAAGGAAAGATGTAACTCTGTGAGACGAATTAACAGAACACAGAGCAGTTTCTCAGAAAGCTTCTTTCCAGTTTTGAACGGAAGATATTTCCTTTTCACCTTAGCCCTCTATGGGCTTCCAAATATCACTTTTCCAATTCCACAAGAACAGCCTTAGCGAAAGGCTTTGAAGGGAAAGATGTAACTCTGTGAGATGAATTAACAGAACACAGAGCAGTTTCTCAGAAAGCTTCTTTCCAGTTTTGAACGGAAGATATTTCCTTTTTCACCGTAGCCCTCACGGGATTCCAAATATCCTTTGCCAATTCCACAAGAACAGCCTTAGTGAAAGGCTTCTTGAAGGAAAGATGTAACTCTGTGAGATGAATTAACAGAACACAGAGCTGTTTCTCAGAAAGCTTCTTTCCAGTTTTGAACGGAAGATATTTCCTTTTTCACCATAGCCCTCTATGGGCTTCCAAATATCCTTTGCTAATTCCACAAGAACAGCCTTAGCGAAAGGCTTTGAAGGAAAGATGTAACTGTGAGATGAATTAACAGAACACAGAGCAGTTTCTCAGAAAGCTTCTTTCCAGTTTTGAACGGAAGATATTTCCTTTTCACCATAGCCCTCTATGGGCTTCCAAATATCCTTTGCCAATCCACAGGAACAGCCTTAGCGAAAGGCTTTGAAGGAGAGATGTAACTCTGTGAGATGAATTAACAGAACACAGAGCAGTTTCTCAGAAAGCTTCTTTCCAGTTTTGAACGGAAGTTATTCCTTTTTCACCATAGCCCTCTATGGGCTTCCAAATATCCTTTGCCAATTCCACATGAACAGCCTTAGCGAAGGCTTCTTGAAGGAAAGATGTAACTGTGAGATGAATTAACAGAACACAGAGCAGTTTCTCAGAAAGCTTCTTTCCACTTTTGAACGGAAGATATTTTTCACCATAGCCCTCTATGGGCTTCCAAATATCCCTTTGCCAATTCCACAAGAACAGCCTTAGCGAAAGGCTTCTTGAAGGGAAAGATGTAACTCTGTGAGACGAATTAACAGAACAGAGAGCACTTTCTCAGAAACCTTCTTTCCAGTTTTGAACGGAAGATATTTCCGTTTTCACCATAGCCCTCTAAGGGCTTCCAAATATCACTTTGCCAATTCCACAAGAACAGCCTTAGCGAAAGGCTTCTTGAAGGGAAAGATGTAACTCTGTGAGATGAATTGTCAGAAGACAGAGCAGTTTCTCAGAAAGCTTCTTTGCAGTTTTGAACGGAAGATATTTCCTTTTTCACCATAGCCCTCAATGGGCTTCCAAATATGCCTTTGCCAATTCCACAAGAACAGCCTTAGCGAACGGCTTCTTGAGGGGAAAGATGTAACTCTGTGAGATGAACTAACAGAAAACAGAGCAGTTTCTCAGAACGCTTCTTTCCAGTTTTGAACGGAAGATATTTCCTTTTTCACCATAGCCCTCTATGGGCTTCCAAATATCTCTGCCAATTCCACAAGAACAGCCTTAGCGAAAGGCTTCTTGAAGAGAAAGATGTAACTGTGAGATGAATTAACAGAACACAGAGCAGTTTCTCACAAAGCTTCTTTCCAGTTTTGAACGGAATATATTTCCTTTTTCACCTTAGCCCTCTATGGGCCTCCAAATATCCCTTTGCCAATTCAGCCAGAACAGCCTTAGCGAAGGGCTTCTTGAAGGGAAAGATGTAACTCTGTGAGATGAATTAACAGAACACAGAGCAGTTTCTCAGAAAGCTTCTTTCCACTTTTGAACGGAAGATATTTCCTTTTTCACCATAGCCCTCTATGGGCTTCCAAATATCACTTTTCCAATTTCACAAGAACACCCTTAGCGAAAGGCTTCTTGAAGGGAAAGATGTAAGTCTGTGAGATGAATTAACAGAACACAGAGCAGTTTCTCAGTAAGCTTCTTTCCCCTTTTGAACGGAAGATATTTCCTTTTTTACCAGAGCCCTCTATGGGCTTCCAAATATCCTTGCCAATTCCACAAGAACAGCCTTAGCGAAAGGCTTCTTGAAGGAAAGATGTAACTCTGTGAGATGAATTAACAGAACACAGAGCAGTTTCTCAGAAAGCTTCTTTCCAGTTTTGAACGGAAGATATTTCCTTTTTCACCATAGCCCTCTATGGGCTTCCAAATATCACTTTTCCAATTCCACAAGAACAGCCTTAGCGAAAGGCTTTGAAGGGAAAGATGTAACTCTGTGAGATGAATTAACAGAACACAGAGCAGTTTCTCAGAAAGCTTCTTTCCAGTTTTGAACGGAAGATGTTTCCTTTTTCACCATAGCCCTCACGGGCTTCCAAATATCCCTTGCCAATTCCACAAGAACAGCCTTAGCGAAAGGCTTCTTGAAGGAAAGATGTAACTCTGTGAGATGAATTAACAGAACACAGAGCTGTTTCTCAGAAAGCTTCTTTCCAGTTTTGAACGGAAGATATTTTTTTTTCACCATAGCCCTCTATGGGCTTCCAAATATCCTTTGCCAATTCCACAAGAACAGCCTTAGCGAAAGGCTTCTTGAAGGGAAAGATGTAACTCTGTGAGATGAATTAACAGAACACAGAGCAGTTTCTCAGCAAGCTTCTTTACAGTTTTGAACGGAAGATATTTCCTTTTTCACCATAGCCCTCTATGGGCTTCCAAATATCCCTTTGCCAATTCCACAAGAACAGCCTTAGCGAAAGGATTCTTGAAGGGAAAGATGTAACTCTGTGAGATGAACTAACAGAACACAGAGCAGTTTCTCAGAAATCTTCTTTCCAGTTTTGAACGGAAGATATTTCCTTTTTCACCATAGCCCTCTAAGGGCTTCCAAATATCCCTTTGCGAATTCCACAAGAACAAGCCTTAGCGAAAGGCTTCGTGAAGGGAAAGATGTAACTCTGTGAGATGAATTAAGAGAACACAGAGCAGTTTCTCAGAAAGCTTCTTTCCAGTTTCGAACGGAAGATATTTCCTTTTTCACCATAGCCCTCTATGGGCTTCCAAATATCCCTGTGCCAATTCCACAAGAACCGCCTTAGCGAAAGGCTTCTTGAAGGTAAAGATGTAACTCTGTGAGATGAACTAACAGAACACAGAGCAGTTTCTCAGAAAGCTTCTTTTCAGTTTTGAACGGAAGATATTTCCTTTTTCACCATAGCCCTATGGGCTTCCAAATATCCCTTTGCCAATTCCACAAGAACAGAATTAGCGAAAGGCTTCTTCAAGGGAGAGATGTAACTCTGTGAGATGAATTAACAGAACACAGAGCAGTTTCTCAGAAAGCTTCTTTCCACTTTTGAACGGAAGATATTTTTACCATAGCCCTCTATGGGCTTCCAAATATCCCTTTCCCAATTCCACAAGAACAACCTTAGCGAAAGGCTTCTTGAAGGAAAGATGTAACTCTGTGAGATTAATTAACAGAACACAGAGCAGTTTCTCAGAAAGCTTCTTTCCAGTTTTGAACGGAAGATATTTCCTTTTTACCATAGCCCTCTGTGGGCTTCCAAATATCCTTTGCTAATTCCACAAGAACAGCCTTAGCGAAAGGCTTCTTGAAGGAAAGATGTAACTCTGTGAGATGAACTAACAGAACACAGAGCAGTTTCTCTGAAAGCTTCTTTCGAGTTTTGAACGGAAGATATTTCCTTTTTCACCATAGCCTCTATGGGCTTCCAAATATCTCTTTCCCAATTCCACAAGAACAGCAAGAGCGAAAGGCTTCTTGAAGGAAAGATGTAACTGTGAGATGAATTAACAGAACACAGAGCAGTTTCTCAGAAATCTTCTTTCCAGTTTTGAACGGAAGATATTTCCTTTACCATAGCCCTCTATGGGCTTCCAAATATCTCTGCCAATTCCACAAGAACAGCAAGAGCGAAAGGCTTCTTGAAGGAAAGATGTAACTGTGAGATGAATTAACAGAACACAGAGCAGTTTCTCAGAAAGGTTCTTTCCAGTTTTGAACAGAAGATTTTCCTTTTTCACCATAGCAATCTACGGGCTTCCAAATATCCCTTTGCCAATTCCACAAGAACAGCCTTAGCGAAAGGCTTCTTGAAGGAAAGATGTAACTCTGTGAGATGAATTAACGGAACACAGAGCAGTTTCTCAGAAAGCTTCTTTCCAGTTTTGAACGGAAGATATTTCCTTTTTCACCATAGCCTCTATGGGCTTCCAAATATCCTTTTCCAATTCCACAAGAAGAGCATTACCGAAAGGATTCTTGAAGGAAAGATGTAACTCTGTGAGATGAATTAACAGAACACAGAGCTGTTTCTCAGAAAGCTTCTTCCAGTTTTGAACGGAAGATATTTCCTTTTTCACCATAGCCCTCTATGGGCTTCCAAATATCCCTTTGCCAATTCCACAAGAACAGCCTTAGCGAAAGGCTTTGAAGGAAAGATGTAACTCTGTGAGATGAATTAACAGAACACAGAGCAGTTTCTCAGAAAGCTTCTTTCCAGTTTTGAACGGAAGATATTTCCTTTTTCACCATAGCCTCTATGGGCTTCCAAATATAACTTTTCCAATTCCACAAGAACAGCCTTAGCGAAAGGCTTTGAAGGAAAGATGTAACTCTGTGAGATGAATTAACAGAACACAGAGCAGTTTCTGAGAAAGCTTTGCAGTTTTGAACGGAAGATATTTCCTTTTTCACCATAGCCCTCTATGGGCTTCCAAATATCCTTTGCTAATTCCACAAGAACAGCCTTAGTGAAAGGCTTCTTGAAGGAAAGATGTAACTCTGTGAGATGAATTAACAGAACACAGAGCAGTTTCTCAGAAAGCTTCTTCCAGTTTTGAACGGAAGATATTTCCTTTTTCACCATAGCCCTCTAAGGGCTTCCAAATATCACTTTGCCAATTCCACAAGAACAGCCTTAGCGAAAGGCTTCTTGAAGGAAAGATGTAACTCTGTGAGATGAATTAACAGAACACAGAGCAGTTTCTCAGAAAGCTTTTTCCAGTTTTGAACGGAAGATATTTTTTTTCACCATAGCCCTCTATGGGCTTCCAAATATCCTTTGCTAATTCCACAAGAACAGCCTTAGCGAAAGGCTTCTTGAAGGAAAGATGTAACTCTGTGAGATGAATTAACAGAACACAGAGCAGTTTCTCAGAAAGCTTCTTTCCAGTTTTGAACGGAAGTTATTCCTTTTTCACCATAGCCCTCTATGGGCTTCCAAATATCCTTTGCTAATTCCACAAGAACAGCCTTAGCGAAAGGCTTTTGAAGGGAAAGATGTAACCTGTGAGATGAATTAACAGAACACAGAGCAGTTTCTCAGAAAGCTTCTTTCCACTTTTGAACGGAAGATATTTTTTTTCACCATAGCCTCTATGGGCTTCCAAATATCCCTTTGCCAATTCCACAAGAACAGCCTTAGCGAAAGGCTTCTTGAAGGAAAGATGTAACTCTGTGAGATGAATTAACAGAACAGAGAGCACTTTCTCAGAAACCTTCTTTTCCAGTTTTGAACGGAAGATATTTCTTTTCACCATAGCCTCTAAGGGCTTCCAAATATCCCTTTGCCAATTCCACAAGAACAGCCTTAGCGAAAGGCTTCTTGAAGGAAAGATGTAACTGTGAGATGAATTAACAGAACACAGAGCAGTTTCTCAGAAAGCTTCTTTCCAGTTTTGAACGGAAGATATTTCCTTTTTCACCTTAGCCTCTATGGGCTTCCAAATATCCCTTTGCCAATTCAGCCAGAACAGCCTTAGCGAAGGCTTCTTGAAGGAAAGATGTAACCTGTGAGATGAACTAACAGAACACAGAGCAGTTTCTCAGAAAGCTTCTTTCCAGTTTTGAACGGAAGATATTTATGCCACCGTAGACCCTAAGGCTTCCAAATATAACTGCCAATTCCACAAGAACAGCCTTAGCGAAAGGCTTCTTGAAGGGAAAGATGTAACTCTGTGAGATGAATTAACAGAACACAGAGCAGTTTCTCAGAAAGATTCTTTGCAGTTTTGAACGGAAGATATTTCCTTTTTCACCATAGCCCTCTATGGGCTTCCAAATATCACTTTGCCAATTCCACAAGAACAGCCTTAGCGAAAGGCTTTTTAAAGGGAAAGATGTAACTCTGTGAGATGAACTAACAGAACACAGAGCAGTTTCTCAGAAAGCTTCTTTCCAGTTTTGAACGGAAGATATTTCCTTTTTCACCATAGCCCTCTTTGGGCTTCCAAATATCCCTTTGCAAATTCCACAAGAACACCCTTAGCGAAAGGCTTCTTGAAGGAAAGATGTAAGTCTGTGAGATGAATTAACAGAACACAGAGCAGTTTCTCAGAAAGCTTCTTTCCACTTTTGAACGGAAGATATTTCCTTTTTACCATAGCCCTCTATGGGCTTCCAAATATCCTTTGCTAATTCCACAAGAACAGCCTTAGCGAAAGGCTTCTTGAAGGAAAGATGTAACTCTGTGAGATGAATTAACAGAACACAGAGCAGTTTCTCAGAAAGCTTCTTTCCAGTTTTGAACGGAAGATATTTTTTTTCACCATAGCCCTCTATGGGCTTCCAAATATCACTTTTCCAATTCCACAAGAACAGCCTTAGCGAAAGGCTTCTTGAAGGAAAGATGTAACTCTGAGATGAATTAACAGAACACAGAGCAGTTTCAGAAAGTTCTTTCCAGGTTTGAACGGAAGATATTTCCTTTTTCACCATAGCCCTCTATGGGCTTCCAAATATCCCTTTGCCAATTCCACAGAACAGCAAGAGCGGAAAGGCTTTGAAGGGAAAGATGTAACTCTGTGAGATGAATTAACAGAACACAGAGCAGTTTCTCAGAAAGCTTCTTTCCAGGTTTGAACGGAAGATATTTCCTTTTTCACCTTAGCCCTCTATGGGCTTCCAAATATCCCTTTGCTAATTCCACAGAACAGCCTTAGCGAAAGGCTTTTGAAGGGAAAGATGTAACTCTGTGAGATGAACTAACAGAACACAGAGCAGTTTCTCAGAAAGCTTCTTTCCAGTTTTGAACGGAAGATATTTTTTTCACCATAGCCCTCTAAGGGCTTCCAAATATCCCTTTGCAATTCCACAAGAACAGCCTTAGCGAAGGCTTCTTGAAGGAAAGATGTAACTCTGTGAGATGAATTAACAGAACACAGAGCAGTTTCTCAGAAAGCTTTTTCCAGTTTTGAACGGAAGATATTTCCTTTTTCACCATAGCCCTATGGGCTTCCAAATATCCCTTTGCCAAATCCACAAGAACAGCCTTAGCGAAAGGCTTCTTGAAGGAAAGATGTAACTCTGTGAGATGAACTAACAGAACACAGAGCAGTTTCTCAGAAAGCTTCTTTCCAGTTTTGAACGGAAGATATTTCCTTTTTCACCATAGCCCTATGGGCTTCCAAATATCCTTTGCTAATTCCACAAGAACAGCCTTAGCGAAAGGCTTTTGAAGGAAAGATGTAACTCTGTGAGATGAACTAACAGAACACAGAGCAGTTTCTCAGAAAGCTTTTTCCAGTTTTGAACGGAAGATATTTCCTTTTTCACCTTAGCCCTCTAGGGGCTTCCAAATATCCTTTGCCAATTCCACAAGAACATCCTTAGCGAAAGGCTTGAAGGGAAAGATGTAACTGTGAGATGAATTAACAGAACACAGAGCAGTTTCTCAGAAAGCTTTTTCCAGTTTTGAACGGAAGATATTTCTTTTTTCACCATAGCCCTCTATGGGCTTCCAAATATCTCTTTGCCAATTCCACAAGAACAGACTTAGCGAAAGGCTTTTGAAGGAAAGATGTAACTGTGAGATGAATTAACAGAACACAGAGCAGTTTCTCAGAAAGCTTCTTTCCAGTTTTGAACGGAAGATATTTCCTTTTTCACCTTAGCCCTCTATGGGCTTCCAAATATCCCTTTGCCAATTCCACCAGAACAGCCTTAGCGAAGGGCTTCTTGAAGGGAAAGATGTAACTCTGTGAGATGAATTAACAGAACACAGAGCAGTTTCTCAGAAAGCTTCTTTTCAGTTTTGAACGGAAGATATTTCCTTTTTCACCATAGACCTCTATGGGCTTCCAAATATCCCTTTGCCAATTCCACCAGAACAGCCTTAGCGAAAGGCTTCTTGAAGGGAAAGATGTAACTCTGTGAGATGAATTAACAGAACACAGAGCAGTTTCTCAGAAAGCTTCTTTCCAGTTTTGAACGGAAGATATTTCCTTTTTCACCATAGCCCTCTAAGGGCTTCCAAATATCCCTTTGCGAATTCCACAAGAACAGACTTAGCGAAAGGCTTTTGAAGGAAAGATGTAACTCTGTGAGATGAATTAACAGAACACAGAGCAGTCTCTCAGAAAGCTTCTTTCCAGTTCTGAACGGAAGATATTTCCTTTTTCACCATAGCCCTCACGGGCTTCCAAATATCCTTTGCCAATTCCACAAGAACAGCCTTAGCGAAAGGCTTCTTGAAGGAAAGATGTAACTCTGTGAGATGAATTAACAGAACACAGAGCAGTTTCTGAGAAAGCTTCTTTCCAGTTGTGAACGGAAGGTATTTCCTTTTTCACCATAGCCCTATGGGCTTCCAAATATCCTTTGCCAATTCCACAAGAACAGCCTTAGTGAAAGGCTTCTGAAGGGAAAGATGTAACTCTGTGAGATGAATTAACAGAACACAGAGCAGTTTCTGAGAAAGCTTCTTTCCAGTTTTGAACGGAAGATATTTCCTTTTTCACCATAGCCCTCTATGGGCTTCCAAATATCCCTTGCCAATTCCACAAGAACAGCCTTAGCGAAAGGCTTCTTGAAGGAAAGATGTAACTCTGTGAGATGAATTAACAGAACACAGAGCAGTTTCTCAGAAATCTTCTTTCCAGTTTTGAACGGAAGATAATTCCTTTTTTCACCATAGCCCTCTATGGGCTTCCAAATATCCCTTGCCAATTCCACAAGAACAGCCTTAGAAAGGCTTCTTGAAGGAAAGATGTAACTCTGTGAGATGAATTAACAGAACACAGAGCAGTTTCTCAGAAAGCTTCTTTCCAGTTTTGAACGGAAGATATTTCCTTTTTCACCATGGCCCTCTATGGGCTTCCAAATATCACTTTTCCAATTCCACAAGAACATCCTTAGCGAAAGGCTTCTTGAAGGAAAGATGTAACTCTGTGAGATGAATTAACCAGAACACAGAGCAGTTTCTCAGAAAGTTTTTCCAGTTTTGAACGGAAGATATTTCCTTTTTCACCATACCCCTCTATGGGCTTCCAAATATCTCTTTGCCAATTCCACAAGAACAGCCTTAGGAAAGGCTTCTTGAAGGAAAGATGTAACTGTGAGATGAATTAACAGAACACAGAGCAGTTTCTCAGAAAGCTTCTTTCCAGTTTTGAACGGAAGATATTTTTTCACCTTAGCCCTCTATGGGCTTCCAAATATCCCTTTGCCAATTCCACCAGAACAGCCTTAGCGAAAGGCTTTTGAAGGAAAGATGTAACTCTGTGAGATGAACTAACAGAACACAGAGCAGTTTCTCAGAAAGCTTCTTTCCAGTTTTGAACGGAAGATATTTCCTTTTTCACCTTAGCCCTCTAGGGGCTTCCAAATATCCCTTTGCCAATTCCACAAGAACAGCCTTAGCGAAAGGCTTCTTGAAGGAAAGATGTAACTCTGTGAGATGAATTAACAGAACACAGAGCAGTTTCTCAGAAAGCTTTTTCCAGTTTTGAACGGAAGATATTTCTTTTTCACCATAGCCCTCTATGGGCTTCCAAATATCCTTTGCCAATTCCACAAGAACAGCCTTAGCGAAAGGCTTCTTGAAGGAAAGATGTAACTCTGTGAGATGAATTAACAGAACACAGAGCAGTTTCTCAGAAAGCTTCTTTCCAGTTTTGAACGGAAGATATTTTTTTTCACCATAGCCTCTATGGGCTTCCAAATATCCTTTTCCAATTCCACAAGAACAGCCTTAGCGAAAGGCTTCTTGAAGGAAAGATGTAACTCTGTGAGATGAACTAACAGAACACAGAGCAGTTTCTCAGAAAGCTTCTTTCCAGTTTTGAACGGAAGATATTTCCTTTTTCACCATAGCCCTCAATGGGCTTCCAAATATGCCTTTGCCAATTCCACAAGAACAGCCTTAGCGAACGGCTTCTTGAGGGGAAAGATGTAACTCTGTGAGATGAACTAACAGAAAACAGAGCAGTTTCTCAGAACGCTTCTTTCCAGTTTTGAACGGAAGATATTTCCTTTTTCACCATAGCCCTCTATGGGCTTCCAAATATCTCTGCCAATTCCACAAGAACAGCAAGAGCGAAAGGCTTCTTGAAGGGAAAGATGTAACTGTGAGATGAATTAACAGAACACAGAGCAGTTTCTCAGAAAGCTTCTTTCCCCTTTTGAACGGAAGATATTTCCTTTTTTACCATAGCCCTCCAGGGGCTTCCAAATATCCCTTTGCCAATTCCACAAGAACAGCCTTACCGAAAGGCTTCTTGAAGGGAAAGATGTAACTCTGTGAGATGAACTAACAGAACACAGAGCAGTTTCTCTGAAAGCTTCTTTCGAGTTTTGAACGGAAGATATTTCCTTTTTCACCATAGCCCTCTGTGGGCTTCCAAATATCCCTTTGCCAATTCCACCAGAACAGCCTTAGCGAAAGGCTTCTTGAAGGGAAAGATGTAACTCTGTGAGACGAATTAACAGAACACAGAGCAGTTTCTCAGAAAGCTTCTTTCCAGTTTTGAACGGAAGATATTTCCTTTTTCACCTTAGCCCTCTATGGGCTTCCAAATATCACTTTTCCAATTCCACAAGAACAGCCTTAGCGAAAGGCTTCTTGAAGGGAAAGATGTAACTCTGTGAGATGAATTAACAGAACACAGAGCAGTTTCTCAGAAAGCTTCTTTCCAGTTTTGAACGGAAGATATTTCCTTTTTCACCGTAGCCCTCTACGGGATTCCAAATATCCCTTTGCCAATTCCACAAGAACAGCCTTAGCGAAAGGCTTCTTGAAGGGAAAGATGTAACTCTGTGAGATGAATTAACAGAACACAGAGCTGTTTCTCAGAAAGCTTCTTTCCAGTTTTGAACGGAAGATATTTCCTTTTTCACCATAGCCCTCTATGGGCTTCCAAATATCCCTTTGCCAATTCCACAAGAACAGCCTTAGCGAAAGGCTTTGAAGGAAAGATGTAACTCTGTGAGATGAATTAACAGAACACAGAGCAGTTTCTCAGAAAGCTTCTTTCCAGTTTTGAACGGAAGATATTTCCTTTTTCACCATAGCCCTCTATGGGCTTCCAAATATCCCTTTGCCAATTCCACATGAACAGCCTTAGCGAAAGGCTTCTTGAAGGAGATGTAACTCTGTGAGATGAACTAACAGAACACAGAGCAGTTTCTCAGAAAGCTTCTTTCCAGTTTTGAACGGAAGTTATTCCTTTTTCACCATAGCCCTCTATGGGCTTCCAAATATCCTTTGCCAATTCCACAAGAACAGCCTTAGCGAAAGGCTTCTTGAAGGGAAAGATGTAACTCTGTGAGATGAATTAACAGAACACAGAGCAGTTTCTCAGAAAGCTTCTTTCCACTTTTGAACGGAAGATATTTCCTTTTTCACCATAGCCCTCTATGGGCTTCCAAATATCCCTTTGCTAATTCCACAAGAACAGCCTTAGCGAAAGGCTTCTTGAAGGAAAGATGTAACCTGTGAGACGAATTAACAGAACAGAGAGAGCAGTTTCTCAGAAAGCTTCTTTCCAGTTTTGAACGGAAGATATTTCTTTTTCACCATAGCCCTCTAAGGGCTTCCAAATATCTCTGCCAATTCCACAAGAACAGCCTTAGCGAAAGGCTTCTTGAAGGAAAGATGTAACTCTGTGAGATGAATTGTCAGAAGACAGAGCAGTTTCAGAAAGCTTCTTTCCAGTTTTGAACGGAAGATATTTTTCACCATAGCCCTCAATGGGCTTCCAAATATCCTTTGCCAATTCCACAAGAACAGCCTTAGCGAAAGGCTTCTTGAGGGGAAAGATGTAACTGTGAGATGAATTAACAGAAAACAGAGCAGTTTCAGAACGCTTCTTTCCAGTTTTGAACGGAAGATATTTCCTTTTTCACCATAGCCCTCTATGGGCTTCCAAATATCCTTGCCAATTCCACAAGAACAGCCTTAGCGAAAGGCTTCTTGAAGAGAAAGATGTAACTGTGAGATGAATTAACAGAACACAGAGCAGTTTCTCACAAAGCTTTTTCCAGTTTTGAACGGAATATATTTCCTTTTTCACCTTAGCCCTCTATGGGCCTCCAAATATCCTTTGCCAATTCCACAAGAACAGCCTTAGCGAAAGGCTTCTTGAAGGAAAGATGTAACTCTGTGAGATGAATTAACAGAACACAGAGCAGTTTCTCAGAAAGCTTCTTTCCACTTTTGAACGGAAGATATTTCCTTTTTCACCATAGCCCTCTATGGCTTCCAAATATCACTTTTCCAATTTCACAAGAACACCCTTAGCGAAAGGTTTTTGAAGGAAAGATGTAAGTCTGTGAGATGAATTAACAGAACACAGAGCAGTTTCTCAGCAAGCTTCTTTCCCTTTTGAACGGAAGATATTTTTTACCAGAGCCCTCTATGGGCTTCCAAATATCCCTTTGCTAATTCCACAAGAACAGCCTTAGCGAAAGGCTTTGAAGGGAAGATGTAACTCTGTGAGATGAATTAACAGAACACAGAGCAGTTTCTCAGAAAGCTTCTTTCCAGTTTTGAACGGAAGATATTTCCTTTTTCACCATAGCCCTCTATGGGCTTCCAAATATCACTTTTCCAATTCCACAAGAACAGCCTTAGCGAAAGGTTTTTGAAGGAAAGATGTAACTCTGTGAGATGAATTAACAGAACACAGAGCAGTTTCTCAGAAAGCTTCTTTCCAGTTTTGAACGGAAGATGTTTCCTTTTTCACCATAGCCTCACGGGCTTCCAAATATCCCTTTGCCAATTCCACAAGAACAGCCTTAGCGAAAGGCTTCTTGAAGGAAAGATGTAACTCTGTGAGATGAATTAACAGAACACAGAGCTGTTTCTCAGAAAGCTTCTTTCCAGTTTTGAACGGAAGATATTTCCTTTTTCACCATAGCCTCTATGGGCTTCCAAATATCCTTTGCCAATTCCACAAGAACAGCCTTAGCGAAAGGCTTGAAGGAAAGATGTAACTCTGTGAGATGAATTAACAGAACACAGAGCAGTTTCTCAGCAAGCTTCTTTACAGTTTTGAACGGAAGATATTTCCTTTTTCACCATAGCCTCTATGGGCTTCCAAATATCCCTTTGCCAATTCCACAAGAACAGCCTTAGCGAAAGGATTCTTGAAGGAAAGATGTAACTCTGTGAGATGAACTAACAGAACACAGAGCAGTTTCTCAGAAATCTTCTTTCCAGTTTTGAACGGAAGATATTTCCTTTTTCACCATAGCCTCTAAGGGCTTCCAAATATCCCTTTGCGAATTCCACAAGAACAAGCCTTAGCGAAAGGCTTCGTGAAGGGAAAGATGTAACTCTGTGAGATGAATTAAGAGAACACAGAGCAGTTTCTCAGAAAGCTTCTTTCCAGTTTCGAACGGAAGATATTTCCTTTTTCACCATAGCCCTCTATGGGCTTCCAAATATCCCTGTGCCAATTCCACAAGAACCGCCTTAGCGAAAGGCTTCTTGAAGGTAAAGATGTAACTCTGTGAGATGAACTAACAGAACACAGAGCAGTTTCTCAGAAAGCTTCTTTTCAGTTTTGAACGGAAGATATTTCCTTTTTCACCATAGCCCTCTATGGGCTTCCAAATATCCCTTTGCCAAATCCACAAGAACAGAATTAGCGAAAGGCTTCTTCAAGGGAGAGATGTAACTCTGTGAGATGAATTAACAGAACGCAGAGCAGTTTCTCAGAAAGCTTCTTTCTACTTTTGAACGGAAGATATTTCCTTTTTTACCATAGCCCTCTATGGGCTTCCAAATATCCCTTTCCCAATTCCACAAGAACAACCTTAGCGAAAGGCTTCTTGAAGGGAAAGATGTAACTCTGTGAGATTAATTAACAGAACACAGAGCAGTTTCTCAGAAAGCTTCTTTCCAGTTTTGAACGGAAGATATTTCCTTTTTTACCATAGCCCTCTGTGGGCTTCCAAATATCCCTTTGCCAATTCCACAAGAACAGCCTTAGCGAAAGGCTTCTTGAAGGGAAAGATGTAACTCTGTGAGATGAACTAACAGAACACAGAGCAGTTTCTCTGAAAGCTTCTTTCGAGTTTTGAACGGAAGATATTTCCTTTTTCACCATAGCCCTCTATGGGCTTCCAAATATCTCTTTCCCAATTCCACAAGAACAGCAAGAGCGAAAGGCTTCTTGAAGGGAAAGATGTAACTGTGAGATGAATTAACAGAACACAGAGCAGTTTCTCAGAAATCTTCTTTCCAGTTTTGAACGGAAGATATTTCCTTTTTTACCATAGCCCTCTATGGGCTTCCAAATATCTCTGCCAATTCCACAAGAACAGCAAGAGCGAAAGGCTTCTTGAAGGGAAAGATGTAACTGTGAGATGAATTAACAGAACACAGAGCAGTTTCTCAGAAAGGTTCTTTCCAGTTTTGAACAGAAGATTTTCCTTTTTCACCATAGCAATCTACGGGCTTCCAAATATCCCTTTGCCAATTCCACAAGAAGAGCCTTACCGAAAGGCTTCTTGAAGGGAAAGATGTAACTCTGTGAGATGAATTAACGGAACACAGAGCAGTTTCTCAGAAAGCTTCTTTCCAGTTTTGAACGGAAGATATTTCCTTTTTCACCTTAGCCCTCTATGGGCTTCCAAATATCCCTTTTCCAATTCCACAAGAAGAGCATTACCGAAAGGATTCTTGACGGGAAAGATGTAACTCTGTGAGATGAATTAACAGAACACAGAGCTGTTTCTCAGAAAGCTTCTTTCCAGTTTTGAACGGAAGATATTTCCTTTTTCACCATAGCCCTCTATGGGCTTCCAAATATCCCTTTGCCAATTCCACAAGAACAGCCTTACCGAAAGGCTTGAAGGAAAGATGTAACTCTGTGAGATGAATTAACAGAACACAGAGCAGTTTCTCAGAAAGCTTCTTTCCAGTTTTGAACGGAAGATATTTCCTTTTTCACCATAGCCCTCTATGGGCTTCCAAATATAACTTTTCCAATTCCACAAGAACAGCCTTAGCGAAAGGCTTCTTGAAGGGAAAGATGTAACTCTGTGAGATGAATTAACAGAACACAGAGCAGTTTCTGAGAAAGCTTCTTTGCAGTTTTGAACGGAAGGTATTTCCTTTTTCACCATAGCCCTCTATGGGCTTCCAAATATCCCTTTGCCAATACCACAAGAACAGCCTTAGTGAAAGGCTTCTTGAAGGGAAAGATGTAACTCTGTGAGATGAATTAACAGAACACAGAGCAGTTTCTCAGAAAGCTTCTTTCCAGTTTTGAACGGAAGATATTTCCTTTTTCACCATAGCCCTCTAAGGGCTTCCAAATACCACTTGGCCAATTCCACCAGAACAGCCTTAGCGAAAGGCTTCTTGAAGGGAAAGATGTAACTCTGTGAGATGAATTAACAGAACACAGAGCAGTTTCTCAGAAAGCTTCTTTCCAGTTTTGAACGGAAGATATTTCCTTTTTCACCATAGCCCTCTATGGGCTTCCAAATATCCTTGCTAATTCCACAAGAACAGCCTTAGCTTAAAAGGCTTTTGAAGGAAAGATGTAACTCTGTGAGATGAATTAACAGAACACAGAGCAGTTTCTCAGAAAGCTTCTTCCAGTTTTGAACGGAAGTTATTCCCTTTTTCACCATAGCCCTCTATGGGCTTCCAAATATCCCTTTGCCAATTCCACAAGAACAGCCTTAGCGAAAGGCTTCTTGAAGGGAAAGATGTAACTCTGTGAGATGAATTAACAGAACACAGAGCAGTTTCTCAGAAAGCTTCTTTCCACTTTTGAACGGAAGATATTTCCTTTTTCACCATCGCCCTCTATGGGCTTCCAAATATCCCTTTGCCAATTCCACAAGAACAGCCTTAGCGAAAGGCTTCTTGAAGGGAAAGATGTAACTCTGTGAGACGAATTAACAGAACAGAGAGCACTTTCTCAGAAACCTTCTTTCCAGTTTTGAACGGAAGATATTTCCGTTTTCACCATAGCCCTCTAAGGGCTTCCAAATATCACTTTGCCAATTCCACAAGAACAGCCTTAGCGAAAGGCTTCTTGAAGGGAAAGATGTAACTGTGAGATGAATTAACAGAACACAGAGCAGTTTCTCACAAAGCTTCTTTCCAGTTTTGAACGGAATATATTTCCTTTTTCACCTTAGCCCTCTATGGGCCTCCAAATATCCCTTTGCCAATTCAGCCAGAACAGCCTTAGCGAAGGGCTTCTTGAAGGGAAAGATGTAACTCTGTGAGATGAACTAACAGAACACAGAGCAGTTTCTCAGAAAGCTTCTTTCCAGTTTTGAACGGAAGATATTTGCGTTTTCACCGTAGACCTCTAAGGCTTCCAAATATAACTTTGCCAATTCCACAAGAACAGCCTTAGCGAAAGGCTTCTTGAAGGGAAAGATGTAACTCTGTGAGATGAATTAACAGAACACAGAGCAGTTTCTCAGAAAGATTCTTTGCAGTTTTGAACGGAAGATATTTCCTTTTTCACCATAGCCCTCTATGGGCTTCCAAATATCACTTTGCCAATTCCACAAGAACAGCCTTAGCGAAAGGCTTTTTAAAGGGAAAGATGTAACTCTGTGAGATGAACTAACAGAACACAGAGCAGTTTCTCAGAAAGCTTCTTTCCAGTTTTGAACGGAAGATATTTCCTTTTTCACCATAGCCCTCTTTGGGCTTCCAAATATCCCTTTGCAAATTCCACAAGAACACCCTTAGCGAAAGGCTTCTTGAAGGGAAAGATGTAACTCTGTGAGATGAATTAACAGAACACAGAGCAGTTTCTCAGAAAGCTTCTTTCCAGTTTTGAACGGAAGATATTTCCTTTTACACCGTAGCCCTCTATGGGCTTCCAAATATCACTTTGCCAATTCCACAAGAACAGCCTTACCGAAAGGCTTCTTGAAGGGAAAGATGTAACTCTGTGAGATGAATTAACAGAACACAGAGCAGTTTCTCAGAAAGCTTCTTTCCAGTTTTGAACGGAAGATATTTCCTTTTTCACCATAGCCCTCTATGGGCTTCCAAATATCACTTTTCCTATTCCACAAGAAGAGCCTTAGCGAAAGGCTTCTTGAAGGGAAAGATGTAACTCTGTGAGATGAATAAACAGAACACAGAGCAGTTTCTCAGAAAGCTTCTTTCCACTTTTGAACGGAAGATATTTCCTTTTTCACCATAGCCCTCTACGGGCTTCCAAATATCCCTTTGCCAATTCCACAAGAAGAGCCTTACCGAAAGGCTTCTTGAAGGGAAAGATGTAAGTCTGTGAGATGAATTAACAGAACACAGAACAGTTTCTCAGAAAGCTTCTTTTCAGTTTTGAACGGAAGATATTTCCTTTTTCACCATAGCCCTCTATGGGCTTCCAAATATCCCTTTGCCAATTCCACCAGAACAGCCTTAGCGAAAGGCTTCTTAAGGGAAATATGTAACTCTGTGAGATGAACTAACAGAACACAGAGCAGTTTCTCAGAAAGCTTCTTTCCAGTTTTGAAAGGAAGATATTTCCTTTTTCACCATAGCCCTCTAAGGGCTTCCAAATATCCCTTTGCGAATTCCACAAGAACAAGCCTTAGCGAAAGGCTTCTTGAAGGGAAAGATGTAACTCTGTGAGATGAATTAACAGAACACAGAGTAGTCTCTCAGAAAGCTTCTTTCCAGTTCTGAACGGAAGATAGTTACTTTTTCACCATAGCCCTCTACGGGCTTCCAAATATCCCTTTGCCAATTCCACAAGAACAGCCTTAGCGAAAGGCTTCTTGAAGGGAAAGATGTAACTCTGTGAGATGAATTAACAGAACACAGAGCAGTTTCTGAGAAAGCTTCTTTGCAGTTGTGAACGGAAGGTATTTCCTTTTTCACCATCCCCTCTATATGCTTCCAAATATCCCTTTGCCAATTCCACAAGAACAGCCTTAGTGAAAGGCTTCTTGAAGGGAAAGATGTAACTCTGTGAGATGAATTAACAGAACACAGAGCAGTTTCTCAGAAAGCTTCTTTCCAGTTTTGAACGGAAGATATTTCCTTTTGCACCGTAGCCCTCAAAGGGCTTCCAAATATCACTTTGCCAATTCCACCAGAACAGCCTTAGCGAAAGGCTTCTTGAAGGGAAAGATGTAACTCTGTGAGATGAATTAACAGAACACAGAGCAGTTTCTCAGAAAGCTTCTTTCCCCTTTTGAACGGAAGATATTTCCTTTTTTACCATAGCCCTCCAGGGGCTTCCAAATATCCCTTTGCCAATTCCACAAGAACAGCCTTAGCGAAAGGCTTCTTGAAGGGAAAGATGTAACTCTGTGAGATGAATTAACAGAACACAGAGCAGTTTCTCAGAAAGCTTCTTTCCAGTTTTGAACGGAAGATATTTTTTCACCATAGCCCTCACGGGCTTCCAAATATCCCTTTGCCAATTCCACAAGAACAGCCTTAGCGAAAGGCTTCTTGAAGGGAAAGATGTAACTCTGTGAGATGAATTAACAGAACACAGAGCTGTTTCTCAGAAAGCTTCTTTCCAGTTTTGAACGGAAGATATTTCCTTTTTCACCATAGCCCTCTATGGGCTTCCAAATATCCCTTTGCCAATTCCACAAGAACAGCCTTAGCGAAAGGCTTTTGAAGGGAAAGATGTAACTCTGTGAGATGAATTAACAGAACACAGAGCAGTTTCTCAGAAAGCTTCTTTCCAGTTTTGAACGGAAGATATTTCCTTTTTCACCATAGCCCTCTATGGGCTTCCAAATATCCCTTTGCCAAATCCACAGGAACAGCCTTAGCGAAAGGCATCCTGAAGGGAGAGATGTAACTCTGTGAGATGAACTAACAGAACACAGAGCAGTTTCTCAGCAAGCTTCTTTCCAGTTTTGAACGGAAGATATTTCCTTTTTCACCATAGCCCTCTATGGGCTTCCAAATATCCCTTTGCCAATTCCACAAGAACAGCCTTAGCGAAAGGCTTCTTGAACGGAAAGATGTAACTCTGTGAGATGAACTAACAGAACACAGAGCAGTTTCTCAGAAATCTTCTTTCCAGTTTTGAACGGAAGATATTTCCTTTTTCACCATAGCCCTCTATGGGCTTCCAAATATATCTTTCCCAATTCCACAAGAACAGCAAGAGCGAAAGTCTTCTTGAAGGGAAAGATGTAACTGTGAGATGAATTAACAGAACACAGAGCAGTTTCTCAGAAAGCTTCTTTCCAGTTTTGAACGGAAAATATTTCCTATTTCACCATAGCCCTCTACGGGCTTCCAAATATCCCTTTGCCAATTCCACAAGAAGAGCCTTACCGAAAGGCTTCTTGAAGGGAAAGATGTACCTCTGTGAGATGAATTAACAGAACACAGAGCAGTTTCTCTGAAAGCTTCTTTCCAGTTTTGAACGGAAGTTATTCCCTTTTTCACCATAGCCCTCTATGGGCTTCCAAATATCCCTTTGCCAATTCCACAAGAACAGCCTTAGCGAAAGGCTTCTTGAAGGGAAAGATGTAACTCTGTGAGATGAATTAACAGAACACAGAGCAGTTTATCAGAAAGCTTCTTTCCACTTTTGAACGGAAGATATTTCCTTTTTCACCACAGCCCTCTATGGGCTTCCAAATATCCCTTTGCCAATTCCACAAGAATAGCCTTAGCGAAAGGCTTCTTGAAGGGAAAGATGTAAATCTGTGAGATGAATTAACAGAACAGAGAGCACTTTTTCAGAAAGCTTCTTTCCAGTTTTGAACGGAAGATATTTCCGTTTTCACCATAGCCCTCTAAGGGCTTCCAAATATCACTTTGCCAATTCCACAAGAACAGCCTTAGCGAAAGGCTTCTTGAAGGGAAAGATGTAACTCTGTGAGATGAATTGTCAGAAGACAGAGCAGTTTCTCAGAAAGCTTCTTTCCAGTTTTGAAGGGAAGATATTTCCTTTTTCACCATAGCCCTCAATTGGCTTCCAAATATCCCTTTGCCAATTCCACAAGAACAGCCTTAGCGAACGGCTTCTTGAAGGGAAAGATGTAACTCTGTGAGATGAATTAACAGAACACAGAGCAGTTTCTCAGAAAACTTCTTTCCAGTTTTGAACGGAAGATATTTCCTTTTTCACCATAGCCCTCTATGGGCTTCCAAATATCCCTTTGCCAAATCCACAAGAACAGCCTTAGCGAAAGGCTTCTTGAAGGGAGAGATGTAACTCTGTGAGATTAACTAACAGAACACAGAGCAGTTTCTCAGCAAGCTTCTTTCCAGTTTTGAACGGAAGATATTTCCTTTTTCACCATAGCCCTCTATGGGCTTCCAAATATCCCTTTGCCAATTCCACAAGAACAGCCTTAGCGAAAGGCTTCTTGAAGTGAAAGATGTAACTCTGTGAGATGAACTAACAGAACACAGAGCAGTTTCTCAAAAGC
>JAKFHT010000749.1:0-49238 GCA_023783455.1 Erythrocebus patas | reverse complement strand
GTGGAACCTGAGAAAGGACATTTGGGAGCATTCAGGCCTATGGTGAAAAGGAAATATCTTCCGTTTAAAACTGGAAAGAAAGGATATTGGAGCATTCAGGCCTATGGTGAAAAGAAATATCCTCATAAAACCAGAAGGAAGCTTTCTGAAACTGCTCTGTGATATGTGAATTCATTCACACAGTTAAGCTTCTTTTCATTGAGCAGTTTGAAACTGTTTTGTGATGTGTATTCCACTCACAGTTAAGCTTCTTTTCATTGAGCAGTTTGAACACTGTTCCTGTAAAACTGAAAAGTGATATTGAGCACATTGAAGACTATGGTGAAAAGGAAATATCCTCAGAAAACTGAAAGAAGTTTCTGAAACTGCTTTGTGATATGTTTATTCATCTCATAGAGTTAAATCATTCTTTATTGAGCAGTTTGAAATCACTGTTTCTGGAATCTGAGAAGGACATTTGGGAGCATTCAGGCCTATGGTGAAAAGGAAATATCTTCAGATAAAACTGGAAGAAGCTTTCTGAAACTGCTTTGTGATGTGTGCATTCCACTCAGAGTTATACTTTTCTCATAAGGCAGTGTTTGAACACTGTTCCTGTAAAACCAAAAAGTGATATTGAGCACATTGAAGACTATGGTGAAAAGGAAATATCCTCAGATAAAACCAGAAAGAAGCTTTCGAAACTGCTCTCTGATATGTGCATTCATTTCACAGAGTTAAAGCTTACTCTACATTGCCCAGTTTGGAAACTGTCTTTGAGGAATCTGAAGGATATTTGTGCTGAGGCTGTGGTGAAAAGGAAATATCTTCAGAAAAACTGGAGAGAAGCTTTCTGAGAACTGTTTTGTGATGTGTATTCATCTCATAGAGTTAAATCATTCTTTATTGAGCAGTTTGAAATCACTGTTTCTGGAATCTGAGAAGGACATTTGGGATCTTAGAATATGGAGAAAGAAATATCCTCAGATAAAACCAGAAGAAGCTTTCAGAAACTGCTGTGATATGTGAATTCATTCACACAGTTAAGCTTCTTTTCATTGAGCAGTTTGAAACTGTCTTTGAGGAATCTGTGAAGGATATTGGGAGCTTTGAGGCTTATGGTGAAAAGGAAATATCTTCAGATAAAACTGGAGAAGCTGAGAACTGCTTTGTGATGTGTATTCCACTCAGAGTTATACCTCTTCTCATAAGGCAGTGTTTGAACACTGTTCCTGTAAAACTGAAAAGTGATATTGAGCATTGAAGACTATGAAAAGTGAAATATCCTCAGAAAAACTGGAAAGAAGTTTCTGTGAAACTGCTCTGTGATATGTGAATTCATTCACACAGTTAAGCTTCTTTTCATTGAGCAGTTTGAAATCACTGTTTCTGGAATCTGAGAAGGACATTCGGAGCACATTCAGGCTATGGTGAAAAGGAAATATCTTCAGATAAAACTGGAAAGAAGCTTTCTGAGAACTGCTTTGTGATGTGTATTCCACTCACAGTTAAGCTTCTTTTCATTGAGCAGTTTGAAATCACTGTTTCTGTGGAATCTGAGAAGGACATTTGGGAGCACATTCAGGCCTATGGTGAAAAGAAATATCCTCAGATAAAACCAGAAGAAGCTTTCTGTGAAACTGTTTTGTGATGTGTATTCCACTCACAGTTAAGCTTCTTTTCATTGAGCAGTATTCTAACACTGTTTATGAGTCTGGGGATATTCAGGAGCGCTTTGAGGCTTATGGTGAAAAGGAAATATCTTCAGATAAAACTGGAGAGAAGCTTTCTGGAACTGCTTTGTGATGTGCATTCCACTCAGAGTTATACCTCTTTTCTCATAAGGCAGTGTTTGAACACTGTTCCTGTAAAACCAAAAAGTGATATTTGGAGCATTGAAGACTATGGTGAAAAGGAAATATCCTCAGACAAAAACTGGAAAGAAGTTTCTGTGAAACTGCTTTGTGATATGTATTCATCTCATAGAGTTAAATCATTCTTTATTGAGCAGTTTGAAACTCATGGAGGATCTGAAGGGACATTCGGAGCACATTCAGGCCTATGGTGAAAAGGAATATCTTCAGATAAAACTGGAGAGAAGCTTTCTGAGAAACTGCTTTGTGATGTGTGCATTCCACTCAGAGTTATACTTTTTCTCATAAGGCAGTGTTTGAACACTGTTCCTGTAAAACCAAAAAGTGATATTTGGAGCATTGAAGACTATGGAAAAAGTGAAATATCCTCAAATAAAACCAGAAGAAGCTTTCAAGAAACTGCTCTCTGATATGTGCATTCATTTCACAGTTAAGCTTCTCTACATTGCCCAGTTTGGAAACTCTGTCTTTGAGGAATCTGTGAAGGATATTGGGAGCTTTGAGGCTATGGTGAAAAGGAAATATCTTCAGAAAAACTGGAGAGAAGCTTGAGAACTGCTTTGTGATGTGTGTATTCATCTCATAGAGTTAAATCATTCTTTATTGAGCAGTTTGAAATCACTGTTTCTGTGGAATCTGAGAAGGACATTTGGGAGCTCTTAGAATATGGAAAAGAAATATCCTCAGATAAAACCAGAAGAAGCTTTCTGAAACTTTTGTGATGTGTATTCCACTCACAGTTAAGCTTCTTTTCATTGAGCAGTTTTCTAACACTGTTTATGTTTAGTGAAGGGATATTCGGAGCACATTCAGGCCTATGGTGAAAAGGAAATATCTTCAGATAAAACTGGAGAAGCTTTCTGAGAAACTGCTTTGTGATGTGCATTCCACTCAGAGTTATACTTTTTCTCATAAGGCAGTGTTTGAACACTGTTCCTGTAAAACCAAAAAGTGATATTTGGAGCATTGAAGACTATGGTGAAAAGGAAATATCCTCAGACAAAAACTGGAAAGAAGCTTTCTGTGAAACTGCTTTGTGATGTGTATTCATCTCACATAGATAAACTTTCTTTACATTATGCAGTTTGAAACTCATGGAGGATCTGAAGGGACATTCGGAGCACATTCAGGCTATGGTGAAAAAGGAAATATCTTCAGATAAAACTGGAAGAAGCTTTCTGAGAAACTGCTTTGTGATGTGTGCATTCCACTCAGAGTTATACCTCTTTTCTCATAAGGCAGTGTTTGAACACTGTTCCTGTAAAACCAAAAAGTGATATTTGGAGCATTGAAGACTATGGTGAAAAGTGAAATATCCTCAAATAAAACCCAGAAAGAAGCTTCAAGAAACTGCTCTGATATGTGCATTCATTTCACAGAGTTAAAGCTTACTCTACATTTCCAGTTTGGAAACTGTCTTGAGGAATCTGTGAAGGATATTCGGAGCACATTCAGGCTATGGTGAAAAGGAAATATCTTCAGATGAAAACTGGAGAGAAGCTTTCTGAGCAACTGCTTTGTGATGTGTGTATTCATCTCAGAGTTAAATCATTCTTTGATTGAGCAGTTTGAAATCACTGTTTCTGTGGAATCTGAGAAGGACATTTGGGAATGCTCTTAGAATATGAAAAGAAATATCCTCAGATAAAACCAGAAGAAGCTGTGAAACTGCTTTGTGATGTGCATTCCACTCACAGTTAAGCTTCTCTTTTCATTGAGCAGTTTTCTAACACTGTTTATGTTTAGTGAAGGGATATTCGGAGCATTTGAGGCTTATGGTGAAAAGGAAATATCTTCAGATAAAACTGGAGAGAAGCTTTCGGAAACTGCTTTGTGATGTGCATTCCACTCAGAGTTATACTTTTCTCATAAGGCAGTGTTTGAACACTGTTCCTGTAAAACCAAAAAGTGATATTTGGAGCATTGAAGACTATGAAAAGGAAATATCCTCAGAAAACTGAAAGAAGCTTTCTGTGAAACTGCTTTGTGATATGTTTATTCATCTCATAGATAAACTTTCTTTACATTATGCAGTTTGAAACTCTGTCTTTGAGGAATCTGTGAAGGATATTCGGAGCACATTCAGGCTATGGTGAAAAGGAAATCTTCAGATAAAACTGGAGAGAAGCTTTCTGAGAAACTGCTTTGTGATGTGTATTCATCTCAGAGTTAAATCATTCTTTGATTGAGCAGTTTGAACACTGTTCCTGTAAAACCAAAAAGTGATATTTGGAGCATTGAAGACTATGGTGAAAAGAAATATCCTCAAATAAAACCAGAAGAAGCTTTCGAAACTGCTCTGATATGTGCATTCATTTCACAGAGTTAAAGCTTACTCTACATTTCCCAGTTTGAAACTGTCTTTGAGGAATCTGTGAAGGATATTCGGAGCACTTTGAGGCTTATGGTGAAAAGGAAATATCTTCAGAAAACTGGAGAGAAGCTTGAGAACTGCTTTGTGATGTGTATTCCACTCACAGAGTTAAATCTTCTTTTCATTGAGCAGTTTGAAATCACTGTTTCTGTGGAATCTGAGAAGGACATTTGGGAGCACATTCAGGCCTATGGTGAAAAGGAAATATCCTCAGAAAACTGAAAGAAGCTTTCTGTGAAACTGCTTTGTGATAGATATGTTATTCATCTCACATAGATAAACTTTCTTTACATTATGCAGTTTGAAACTGTCTTTGAGGAATCTGTGAAGGATATTCGGAGCACATTCAGGCTATGGTGAAAAGGAAATATCTTCAGAAAACTGGAGAGAAGCTTTCTGAGAACTGCTTTGTGATGTGTATTCATCTCACAGAGTTATACCTTTTTCTCATAAGGCAGTTTTGAACACTGTTCCTGTAAAACCAAAAAGTGATATTTGGAGCATTGAAGACTATGGTGAAAAGTGAAATATCCTCAAATAAAACCAGAAGAAGCTTCCAGAAAGAAGCTTTCTGAAACTGCTCTGACATGTATTCATTTCACAGAGTTAAAGCTTACTCTACATTTCCCAGTTTGAAACTGTCTTGAGGAATCTGTGAAGGATATTCGGAGCACATTCAGGCCTATGGTGAAAAGGAAATATCTTCAGAAAACTGGAGAGAAGCTTTCTGAAACTTTTGTGATGTGTGTATTCATCTCACAGAGTTAAATCTTCATTGAGCAGTTTGAAATCACTGTTTCTGTGGAATCTGAGAAGGACATTTGGGAGCTCTTAGAATATGAAAAGAAATATCCTCAGATAAAACCAGAAGAAGCTTTCTGAAACTGCTTTGTGATGTGTATTCCACTCACAGTTAAGCTTCTCTTTTCATTGAGCAGTTTGAAATCACTGTTTCTGTGGAATCTGAGAAGGACATTTGGGAGCTTTGAGGCTTATGGTGAAAAGGAAATATCTTCAGATAAAACTGGAGAGAAGCTTTCTGAGAAACTGCTTTGTGATGTGCATTCCACTCAGGAGTTATACCTTTTTCTCATAAGGCAGTGTTTGAACACTGTTCTGTAAAACCAAAAAGTGATATTTGGAGCATTGAAGACTATGAAAAGTGAAATATCCTCAAATAAAACCCAGAAAGAAGCTTTCTGTGAAACTGCTCTGACATGTGCATTCATTTCAGAGTTAAAGCTTACTCTACATTTCCCAGTTTGGAAACTGTCTTTGAGGAATCTGAAAGGACATTTGGGAGCACATTCAGGCCTATGGTGAAAAGGAAATATCTTCAGAAAACTGGAGAAGCTTTCTGAGCAACTGCTTTGTGATGTGTGTGTATTCATCTCATAGAGTTAAATCATTCTTGATTGAGCAGTTTGAAATCACTGTTTCTGTGGAATCTGAGAAGGACATTTGGGAATGCTCTTAAGAATATGCTGAAAAGAAATACCTCAGATAAAACCAGAAGGAAGCTTTCTGTGAAACTGCTTTGTGATGTGTGCATTCCACTCACAGTTAAGCTTCTTTTCATTGAGCAGTTTGAAATCACTGTTTCTGTGGAATCTGAGAAAGGACATTTGGGAGCACTTTGAGGCTTATGGTGAAAAGGAAATATCTTCAGATAGAAACTGGAGAGAAGCTTTCTGAGCAACTGCTTTGTGATGTGTGCATTCCACTCACAGAGTTATACTTTTCTTCTCATAGAGGATTGGGGAATCCCTTTGGAGAAAAAGCTACCAGGGACATTCAGGAGTATATGGATGGCTATGGTGAAAAAGGAAATATCCTCAGACAAAAACTGGAAAGAAGCTTTCTGTGAAACTGCTTTGTGATAGATATGTTTATTCATCTCATAGAGTTAAATCATTCTTGATTGAGCAGTTTGAAATCACTGTTTCTGTGGAACCTGAGAAAGGACATTTGGGAGCACATTCAGGCTATGGTGAAAAGGAAATATCTTCAGATAAAACTGGAGAAGCTTTCTGAGAACTGCTTTGTGATGTGCATTCCACTCAGGAGTTATACCTTTTCTCATAAGGCAGTGTTTGAACACTGTTCCTGTAAAACCAAAAAGTGATATTTGGAGCATTGAAGACTATGGTGAAAAGTGAAATATCCTGAAATAAAACCCAGAAAGAAGTTTCCAAGAAACTGCTCTCTGATATGCATTCATTTCAGAGAGTTAAAGCTTACTCTACATTTCCCAGTTTGGAAACTGTCTTGAGGAATCTGAAGGATATTAGTGCCGGAGGCCTGTGGTGAAAAGGAAATGTCTTCGATGAAAACTGGAGAAGCTTTCTGAGCAACTGCTTTGTGATATGTGTATTCATCTCATAGAGTTAAATCATTCTTTGGATTGAGCAGTTTGAAATCACTGTTTCTGTGGAACCTGAGAAAGGACATTTGGGAACGCTCTTAGAATATGCTGAAAAGAAATACCTCAGATAAAACCAGAAGGAAGCTGTGAAACTGCTCTGTGTCATGTGAATTCCACTCACAGTTAAGCTTCTTTTCATTGAGCAGTTTGAAATCACTGTTTCTGTGGAATCTGAGAAGGACATTTGGGAGCACTTTGAGGCTTATGGTGAAAAGGAAATATCTTCAGATAGAACTGGAGAGAAGCTTTCTGAGAACTGCTTTGTGATGTGTGCATTCCACTCACAGAGTTATACTTTTCTCATAGAGGATTGGGGAATCCTTTGGAGAAAAGCTACCAGGGACATTCGGAGTATATGGATGGCTATGGTGAAAAGGAAATATCCTCAGACAAAACTGGAAAGAAGCTTTCTGTGAAACTGCTTTGTGATGTGTGCATTCCACTCACAGTTAAGCTTCTTTCATTGAGCAGTTTGAAACTGTCATGGATGGATCTGAAGGACATTTGGGAGCACATTCAGGCCTATGGTGAAAAGGAAATATCTTCAGATAAAACTGGAGAGAAGCTTTCTGAGAAACTGCTTTGTGATGTGTGCATTCCACTCAGGAGTTATACTTTTCTCATAAGGCAGTGTTTGAACACTGTTCTGTAAAACTGAAAAGTGATATTTGGAGCACATTGAAGACTATGGTGAAAAGTGAAATATCCTCAAATAAAACCAGAAGAAGCTTCAAGAAACTGCTCTCTGATATGTGCATTCATTTCAGAGAGTTAAAGCTTACTCTACATTGCCCAGTTTGGAAACTGTCTTTGAGGAATCTGAAGGGATATTGGAGCACTTTGAGGCTTATGGTGAAAAGGAAATGTCTTCGATGAAAACTGGAGAAGCTTTCTGAGAAACTGCTTTGTGATGTGTATTCATCTCATAGAGTTAAATCATTCTTTGGATTGAGCAGTTTGAAATCACTGTTTCTGTGGAATCTGAGAAGGACATTTGGGAAGCTCTTAGAATATGCTGAAAAGAAATACCTCAGATAAAACCAGAAGGAAGCTTTCTGAAACTGCTCTGTGTCATGTGAATTCCACTCACAGTTAAGCTTCTTTTCATTGAGCAGTTTGAAATCACTGTTTGTGGAATCTGAGAAGGACATTTGGGAGCACATTCAGGCTATGGTGAAAAGGAAATATCTTCAGATAGAAACTGGAGAGAAGCTTTCTGAAACTGCTTTGTGATGTGCATTCCACTCACAGAGTTATACCTCTTTCATAAGGCAGTGTTTGAACACTGTTCCTGTAAAACTGAAAAGTGATATTTGAGCATTGAAGACTATGGTGAAAAGGAAATATCCTCAGACAAAAACTGGAAAGAAGCTTTCTGAAACTGCTTTGTGATAGATATGTTTATTCATCTCACATAGATAAACTTTCTTTATATTACAGTTTGAAACTCCATCATGGATGGATCTGAAGGACATTGGAGCACATTCAGGACTATGGTGAAAAGGAAATATCTTCAGAAAAACTGGAAGAAGCTTTCTGAGAAACTGCTTTGTGATGTGCATTCCACTCAGGAGTTATACCTCTTTTCTCATAAGGCAGTGTTTGAACACTGTTCTGTAAAACTGAAAAGTGATATTTGGAGCATTGAAGACTATGGTGAAAAAGGAAATATCCTCAAATAAAACCAGAAGAAGCTTTCAGAAACTGCTTTGTGATGTGCATTCCACTCACAGTTAAGCTTCTTTTCATTGAGCAGTTTGAAATCACTGTTTCTGTGGAATCTGAGAAGGACATTTGGGAGCACATTCAGGCTATGGTGAAAAGGAAATGTCTTCGATGAAAACTGGAAAGAAGCTTTCTGAGCAACTGTTTTGTGATGTGTGTATTCATTCATCTCATAGAGTTAAATCATTCTTGATTGAGCAGTTTGAAATCACTGTTTCTGTGGAATCTGAGAAGGACATTTGGGAGCACATTCAGGCTATGGTGAAAAGAAATATCCTCAGAAAAACTGGAAGAAGCTTTCTGAAACTGCTCTGTGTCATGTGAATTCCACTCACAGTTAAGCTTCTTTTCATTGAGCAGTTTGAAATCACTGTTTCTGTGGAATCTGAGAAGGACATTTGGGAGCACATTCAGGCTATGGTGAAAAGGAAATATCTTCAGATAGAAACTGGAGAGAAGCTTTCTGAGAACTGCTTTGTGATGTGCATTCCACTCACAGTGTTATACCTCTTTTCTCATAAGGCAGTTTGAACACTGTTCCTGTAAAACTGAAAAGTGATATTTGAGCATTGAAGACTATGGTGAAAAGGAAATATCCTCAGACAAAAACTGGAAAGAAGCTGTGAAACTGCTTGTGATGTGTATTCCACTCACAGTTAAGCTTCTTTTCATTGAGCAGTTTGAAACTGTCATGGATGGATCTGAAGGACATTGGAGCACATTCAGGCCTATGGTGAAAAGGAAATATCTCAGATAAAACTGAAAGAAGCTTTCAGAAACTGCTTTGTGATGTGTATTCCACTCACAGTTAAGCTTCTTTTCATTGAGCAGTTTGAAACTCATGGATGGATCTGAAGGACATTGGAGCACATTCAGGCCTATGGTGAAAAGGAAATATCTTCAGATAAAACTGGAGAGAAGCTTTCTGAGAAACTGCTTTGTGATGTGTGCATTCCACTCAGGAGTTATACCTCTTTTCTCATAAGGCAGTTTGAACACTGTTCTGTAAAACTGAAAAGTGATATTTGGAGCACATTGAAGACTATGGTGAAAAGGAAATATCCTCAAATAAAACCAGAAGAAGCATTCCAAGAAACTGCTCTCTGATATGTGCATTCATTTCAGAGTTAAAGCTTACTCTACATTGCCCAGTTTGGAAACTCTGTCTTTGAGGAATCTGTGAAGGGACATTTGGGAGCACATTCAGGCCTATGGTGAAAAGGAAATGTCTTCATGAAAACTGGAGAGAAGCTTTCTGAGAAACTGCTTTGTGATGTGTATTCATCTCATAGAGTTAAATCATTCTTTGGATTGAGCAGTTTGAAATCACTGTTTGTGGAATCTGAGAAGGACATTTGGGAGCACATTCAGGACTATGGTGAAAAGAAATACCTCAGATAAAACCAGAAGAAGCTTTCTGTGAAACTGCTCTGTGTCATGTGAATTCCACTCACAGTTAAGCTTCTTTTCATTGAGCAGTTTGAACACTGTTCCTGTAAAACTGAAAAGTGATATTTGAGCATTGAAGACTATGGTGAAAAGGAAATATCTTCAGATAGAAACTGAGAGAAGCTTTCTGAAACTGCTTTGTGATGTGCATTCCACTCACAGAGTTATACTTTTCTCATAAGGCAGTTTGAACACTGTTCCTGTAAAACTGAAAAGTGATATTTGAGCATTGAAGACTATGGTGAAAAGGAAATATCTCAGAAAAACTGGAAGAAGCTTTCTGTGAAACTGCTTTGTGATGTGTATTCATCTCATAGATAAAACTTTCTTTATATTACAGTTTGAAACTCTGTCTTTGAGGAATCTGTGAAGGGATATTGGAGCATTGAAGACTATGGTGAAAAGGAAATATCCTCAGACAAAACTGGAAAGAAGCTTTCTGAAACTGCTTTGTGATAGATATGTTTATTCATCTCACATAGATAAACTTTCTTTATATTACAGTTTGAAACTCCATCATGGATGGATCTGAAAGGACATTTGGAGCACATTCAGGCCTATGGTGAAAAGGAAATATCTTCAGATAAAACTGAGAGAAGCTTTCTGAGAAACTGCTTTGTGATGTGTGCATTCCACTCAGAGTTATACCTCTTTTCTCATAAGGCAGTGTTTGAACACTGTTCCTGTAAAACTGAAAAGTGATATTTGAGCATTGAAGACTATGGAAAAGTGAAATATCCTCAGATAAAACCAGAAGAAGCTTCCAAGAAACTGCTCTCTGATATGTGCATTCATTTCACAGAGTTAAAGCTTACTCTACATTGCCCAGTTTGGAAACTCTGTCTTGAGGAATCTGAAGGACATTTGGGAGCACATTCAGGCCTATGGTGAAAAGGAAATGTCTTCATGAAAACTGGAGAGAAGCTTTCTGAGCAACTGCTTTGTGATGTGTATTCATCTCAGAGTTAAATCATTCTTGATTGAGCAGTTTGAAATCACTGTTTGTGGAATCTGAGAAGGACATTTGGGAACGCTTTAGAATATGGAAAAGAAATATCCTCAGAAAAACCAGAAGAAGCTTTCTGTGAAACTGCTGTGTGTGTGAATTCTCACAGTTAAGCTTCTTTTCATTGAGCAGTTTGAAATCACTGTTTGTGGAATCTGAGAAGGACATTTGGGAGCACATTCAGGCCTATGGTGAAAAGGAAATATCTTCAGATGAAAACTGGAGAGAAGCTTTCTGAGCTGCTTTGTGATGTGCATTCCACTCACAGAGTTAAATCATTCTTTGATTGAGCAGTTTGAAATCACTGTTTCTGTGGAATCTGAGAAGGACATTTGGGAGCACATTCAGGCCTATGGTGAAAAGGAAATATCCTCAGACAAAACTGGAAAGAAGCTTTCTGAGAAACTGCTTTGTGATGTGTATTCATCTCATAGATAAAACTTTCTTTATATTACACAGTTTGAAACTCTGTCATGGATGGATCTGAAGGACATTTGGGAGCACATTCAGGCCTATGGTGAAAAGGAAATATCTTCAGATAAAACTGGAGAGAAGCTGAGAAACTGCTTTGTGATGTGTGCATTCCACTCAGAGTTATACCTCTTTTCTCATAAGGCAGTGTTTGAACACTGTTCCTGTAAAACTGAAAAGTGATATTTGGAGCATTGAAGACTATGGAAAAGTGAAATATCCTCAGATAAAACCAGAAAGAAGCTTTCAGAAACTGCTCTGATATGTGCATTCATTTCACAGAGTTAAATCATTCTTTGGATTGAGCAGTTTGAAATCACTGTTTCTGTGGAATCTGAGAAGGACATTTGGGAGCACATTCAGGCCTATGGTGAAAAGGAAATGTCTTCATGAAAACTGGAGAGAAGCTTTCTGAGCAACTGCTTTGTGATGTGTGTATTCATCTCATAGAGTTAAATCATTCTTTGATTGAGCAGTTTGAACACTGTTCCTGTAAAACTGAAAAGTGATATTTGAGCATTGAAGACTATGGTGAAAAGAAATATCCTCAGATAAAACCAGAAGAAGCTTTCTGTGAAACTGCTTTGTGATGTGCATTCCACTCACAGTTAAGCTTCTTTTCATTGAGCAGTTTTCTAACACTGTTTAGTCTGAAAGGGATATTCAGGAGCTTTGAGGCTTATGGTGAAAAGGAAATATCTTCAGATAGAAACTGGAGAGAAGCTGAGAAACTGCTTTGTGATGTGTGCATTCCACTCACAGAGTTATACCTCTTTTCTCATAAGGCAGTGTTTGAACACTGTTCCTGTAAAACTGAAAAGTGATATTTGAGCATTGAAGACTATGGTGAAAAGGAAATATCCTCAGACAAAACTGAAAGAAGCTTTCTGTGAAACTGCTTTGTGATAGATATGTTTATTCATCTCACATAGATAAAACTTTCTTTATATTACACAGTTTGAAACTGTCATGGATGGATCTGAAGGACATTCGGGAGCACATTCAGGCCTATGGTGAAAAAGGAAATATCTTCAGATAAAACTGGAGAGAAGCTTTCTGAGAAACTGCTTTGTGATGTGTGCATTCCACTCAGAGTTATACTTTTCTCATAAGGCAGTGTTTGAACACTGTTCCTGTAAAACCAAAAAGTGATATTTGGAGCATTGAAGACTATGGTGAAAAGTGAAATATCCTCAAATAAAACCAGAAGAAGCTTTCTGAAACTGCTTTGTGATATGTGTATTCATCTCAGAGTTAAATCATTCTTTGGATTGAGCAGTTTGAAATCACTGTTTCTGTGGAATCTGAGAAGGACATTTGGGAGCACATTCAGGCCTATGGTGAAAAGGAAATGTCTTCATGAAAACTGGAGAGAAGCTTTCTGAGCAACTGCTTTGTGATGTGTGTATTCATCTCATAGAGTTAAATCATTCTTGATTGAGCAGTTTGAACACTGTTCCTGTAAAACTGAAAAGTGATATTTGAGCATTGAAGACTATGGTGAAAAGAAATATCCTCAGATAAAACCAGAAGAAGCTTTCTGTGAAACTGCTTTGTGATGTGCATTCCACTCACAGTTAAGCTTCTCTTTTCATTGAGCAGTTTGAAATCACTGTTTGTGGAATCTGAGAAAGGACATTTGGAGCTTTGAGGCTTATGGTGAAAAGGAAATATCTTCAGATAGAAACTGGAGAGAAGCTTTCTGAGCAACTGCTTTGTGATGTGTATTCCACTCACACAGTTAAGCTTCTTTTCATTGAGCAGTTTGAAATCACTGTTTGTGGAATCTGAGAAGGACATTTGGGAGCACATTCAGGCTATGGTGAAAAGGAAATATCCTCAGACAAAACTGGAAAGAAGCTTTCTGAAACTGCTTTGTGATAGATATGTTTATTCATCTCACATAGATAAAACTTTCTTTATATTACACAGTTTGAAACTCTGTCATGGATGGATCTGAAGGACATTTGGGAGCACATTCAGGCCTATGGTGAAAAGGAAATATCTTCAGATAAAACTGGAGAGAAGCTTTCAGAAACTGCTTTGTGATGTGTGCATTCCACTCAGGAGTTATACCTCTTTTCTCATAAGGCAGTTTGAACACTGTTCCTGTAAAACTGAAAAGTGATATTTGAGCATTGAAGACTATGGTGAAAAGTGAAATATCCTCAGATAAAACCAGAAGAAGCTTTCAGAAACTGCTCTGATATGCATTCATTTCACAGAGTTAAAGCTTACTCTACATTGCCCAGTTTGGAAACTCTGTCTTGAGGAATCTGAAGGACATTTGGGAGCACATTCAGGCCTATGGTGAAAAGGAAATGTCTTCATGAAAACTGGAGAGAAGCTTTCTGAGCAACTGCTTTGTGATGTGTATTCATCTCATAGAGTTAAATCATTCTTTGGATTGAGCAGTTTGAAATCACTGTTTCTGTGGAATCTGAGAAGGACATTTGGGAACACTCTTAGAATATGGAAAAGAAATATCCTCAGATAAAACCAGAAGGAAGCTTTCTGAAACTGCTCTGTGTCATGTGAATTCCACTCACAGTTAAGCTTCTTTTCATTGAGCAGTTTGAAATCACTGTTTCTGTGGAATCTGAGAAGGACATTTGGGAGCACATTCAGGCTATGGTGAAAAGAAATATCTTCAGAAAAACTGGAGAAGCTTTCTGAAACTGCTTTGTGATGTGTATTCATCTCAGAGTTAAATCATTCTTTGGATTGAGCAGTTTGAAATCACTGTTTCTGTGGAATCTGAGAAGGACATTTGGGAGCACATTCAGGCTATGGTGAAAAGAAATATCTTCAGATAAAACTGAGAGAAGCTTTCTGAAACTGCTTTGTGATATGTGTATTCATCTCACAGAGTTAAAGCTTACTCTACATTGCCCAGTTTGGAAACTCTGTCTTGAGGAATCTGTGAAGGATATTTGGAGCATTGAAGACTATGGTGAAAAGGAAATATCCTCAGACAAAACTGGAAAGAAGCTTTCTGTGAAACTGCTTTGTGATATGTGTATTCATCTCACAGAGTTAAAGCTTACTCTACATTGCCCAGTTTGAAACTGTCATGGATGGATCTGAAGGACATTTGGGAGCACATTCAGGCTATGGTGAAAAGGAAATATCTTCAGATAAAACTGGAGAAGCTTTCTGAGAAACTGCTTTGTGATGTGCATTCCACTCAGAGTTATACCTTTTTCTCATAAGGCAGTGTTTGAACACTGTTCCTGTAAAACTGAAAAGTGATATTTGAGCATTGAAGACTATGGTGAAAAGGAAATATCAGATAAAACCAGAAGAAGCTTCAAGAAACTGCTCTGATATGTGCATTCATTTCACAGAGTTAAGCTTCTTTTCATTGAGCAGTTTGAAATCACTGTTTCTGTGGAATCTGAGAAAGGACATTTGGGAGCACATTCAGGCCTATGGTGAAAAGGAAATATCTTCAGATGAAAACTGGAGAGAAGCTTTCTGAGAACTGCTTTGTGATGTGTGTATTCATCTCATAGAGTTAAATCATTCTTGATTGAGCAGTTTGAAATCACTGTTTCTGTGGAACCTGAGAAAGGACATTTGGGAGCACATTCAGACTATGGTGAAAAGGAAATATCAGATAAAACCAGAAGAAGCTTTCTGTGAAACTGCTTTGTGATGTGTATTCCACTCACAGTTAAGCTTCTTTTCATTGAGCAGTTTGAAATCACTGTTTCTGTGGAATCTGAGAAGGACATTTGGGAGCACATTCAGGCTATGGTGAAAAGGAAATATCTCAGATAAAACTGGAGAGAAGCTTGAGAACTGCTTTGTGATGTGTGTATTCATCTCATAGAGTTAAATCATTCTTGATTGAGCAGTTTGAAATCACTGTTTCTGTGGAATCTGAGAAGGACATTTGGGAGCACATTCAGGCTATGGTGAAAAGGAAATATCCTCAGACAAAACTGGAAGAAGCTTTCTGTGAAACTGCTTTGTGATATGTTTATTCATCTCATAGAGTTAAATCATTCTTTGGATTGAGCAGTTTGAAATCACTGTTTCTGTGGAATCTGAGAAAGGACATTTGGGAGCACATTCAGGACTATGGTGAAAAGAAATATCCTCAGATAAAACCAGAAGAAGCTTTCTGTGAAACTGCTTTGTGATGTGTATTCCACTCACAGTTAAGCTTCTTTTCATTGAGCAGTTTGAAATCACTGTTTCTGTGGAATCTGAGAAAGGACATTTGGGAGCACATTCAGGCTATGGTGAAAAGGAAATATCTTCAGATAAAACTGGAGAGAAGCTTTCTGAAACTGCTTTGTGATGTGTATTCCACTCACAGTTAAGCTTCTTTTCATTGAGCAGTTTGAAATCACTGTTTCTGTGGAACCTGAGAAAGGACATTTGGGAGCACATTCAGGCTATGGTGAAAAGGAAATATCCTCAGACAAAACTGGAAAGAAGCTTTCTGAGAACTGCTTTGTGATATGTGTATTCATCTCATAGAGTTAAATCATTCTTTGGATTGAGCAGTTTGAAACTCTGTCATGGATGGATCTGAAGGACATTTGGGAGCACATTCAGGCCTATGGTGAAAAGGAAATATCTTCAGATAAAACTGGAGAGAAGCTTTCTGAGAAACTGCTTTGTGATGTGTGCATTCCACTCAGAGTTATACCTCTTTTCTCATAAGGCAGTGTTTGAACACTGTTCCTGTAAAACCAAAAAGTGATATTTGGAGCATTGAAGACTATGGTGAAAAGAAATATCCTCAAATAAAACCCAGAAAGAAGCTTCAAGAAACTGCTCTCTGATATGTGCATTCACTTCACAGAGTTAAAGCTTACTCTACATTGCCCAGTTTGGAAACTCTGTCTTTGAGGAATCTGAAGGATATTTGGGAGCACTTTGAGGCTTATGGTGAAAAGGAAATATCTTCAGATGAAACTGGAGAGAAGCTTGAGAAACTGCTTTGTGATGTGTATTCATCTCATAGAGTTAAATCATTCTTGATTGAGCAGTTTGAAATCACTGTTTGTGGAATCTGAGAAAGGACATTTGGGAGCACATTCAGGACTATGGTGAAAAGAAATATCCTCAGATAAAACCAGAAGAAGCTTTCAGAAACTGCTCTGTGTCATGTGAATTCCACTCACAGTTAAGCTTCTTTTCATTGAGCAGTTTGAAACTCTGTCTTTGAGGAATCTGTGAAGGATATTTGGGAGCACTTTGAGGCTTATGGTGAAAAGAAATATCTTCAGATAAAACTGAGAGAAGCTTTCTGAGAACTGCTTTGTGATGTGTATTCCACTCACAGAGTTATACTTTTCTTCTCATAGAGTTAAATCATTCTTTGATTGAGCAGTTTGAAATCACTGTTTCTGTGGAACCTGAGAAAGGACATTTGGGAGCACTTTGAGGCTTATGGTGAAAAGGAAATATCAGACAAAACTGAAAGAAGCTTTCAGAAACTGCTTTGTGATGTGTGCATTCCACTCACAGTTAAGCTTCTTTTCATTGAGCAGTTTGAAACTCTGTCATGGATGGATCTGAAGGACATTTGGGAGCACATTCAGGACTATGGTGAAAAGGAAATATCTTCAGAAAACTGGAAAGAAGCTTTCTGTGAAACTGCTTTGTGATGTATTCATCTCATAGAGTTAAATCATTCTTGATTGAGCAGTTTGAAACTCTGTCATGGATGGATCTGAAGGACATTTGGGAGCACATTCAGGCTATGGTGAAAAGGAAATATCTTCAGATAAAACTGGAGAAGCTTTCTGAGAAACTGCTTTGTGATGTGCATTCCACTCACAGAGTTATACTTTTCTCATAAGGCAGTGTTTGAACACTGTTCCTGTAAAACCAAAAAGTGATATTTGGAGCATTGAAGACTATGGTGAAAAGTGAAATATCCTCAAATAAAACCAGAAGAAGCTTCAAGAAACTGCTCTCTGATATGTGCATTCATTTCACAGAGTTAAAGCTTACTCTACATTTCCCAGTTTGGAAACTCTGTCTTTGAGGAATCTGAGAAGGACATTTGGGAGCACATTCAGGCCTATGGTGAAAAGGAAATGTCTTCATGAAAACTGGAGAGAAGCTTTCTGAGCAACTGCTTTGTGATGTGTGTATTCATCTCATAGAGTTAAATCATTCTTTGGATTGAGCAGTTTGAAATCACTGTTTCTGTGGAACCTGAGAAAGGACATTTGGGAGCACTTTGAGGCTTATGGTGAAAAGAAATATCAGATAAAACCAGAAGAAGCTTTCTGTGAAACTGCTTTGTGATGTGTATTCCACTCACAGTTAAGCTTCTTTTCATTGAGCAGTTTGAAACTCTGTCTTTGAGGAATCTGTGAAGGATATTTGGGAGCACTTTGAGGCTTATGGTGAAAAGGAAATATCTTCAGATAAAACTGAGAGAAGCTTTCTGAGAACTGCTTTGTGATGTGTGCATTCCACTCACAGAGTTATACTTTTCTTCTCATAAGGCAGTTTGAACACTGTTCCTGTAAAACTGAAAAGTGATATTTGGAGCATTGAAGACTATGGTGAAAAGGAAATATCTTCAGAAAACTGGAAGAAGCTTTCTGTGAAACTGCTTTGTGATATGTTTATTCATCTCATAGAGTTAAATCATTCTTTGGATTGAGCAGTTTGAAACTCTGTCATGGATGGATCTGAAGGACATTTGGGAGCACATTCAGGCTATGGTGAAAAGGAAATATCCTCAGACAAAACTGAAAGAAGCTTTCTGAGAACTGCTTTGTGATGTATTCATCTCATAGAGTTAAATCATTCTTGATTGAGCAGTTTGAAACTCTGTCATGGATGGATCTGAAGGACATTTGGGAGCACATTCAGGCTATGGTGAAAAGAAATATCTTCAGAAAACTGGAGAAGCTTTCTGAGAAACTGCTTTGTGATGTGTGCATTCCACTCAGAGTTATACTTTTCTTCTCATAAGGCAGTTTGAACACTGTTCCTGTAAAACTGAAAAGTGATATTTGGAGCATTGAAGACTATGGTGAAAAGGAAATATCCTCAGACAAAACTGGAAAGAAGCTTTCAGAAACTGCTTTGTGATATGTGTATTCATCTCATAGAGTTAAATCATTCTTTGGATTGAGCAGTTTGAACACTGTTCCTGTAAAACTGAAAAGTGATATTTGAGCATTGAAGACTATGGTGAAAAGGAAATACCTCAGATAAAACCAGAAGAAGCTTTCAGAAACTGCTTTGTGATGTGTATTCATCTCATAGAGTTAAATCATTCTTTGATTGAGCAGTTTGAAACTCTGTCATGGATGGATCTGAAGGACATTTGGGAGCACATTCAGGCTATGGTGAAAAGGAAATCTTCAGAAAACTGGAGAAGCTTTCTGAGAAACTGCTTTGTGATGTGTGCATTCCACTCAGAGTTATACTTTTCTCATAAGGCAGTGTTTGAACACTGTTCCTGTAAAACCAAAAAGTGATATTTGGAGCATTGAAGACTATGGTGAAAAGTGAAATATCCTCAAATAAAACCAGAAGAAGCTTCAAGAAACTGCTCTCTGATATGTGCATTCATTTCACAGAGTTAAAGCTTACTCTACATTTCCCAGTTTGGAAACTCTGTCTTGAGGAATCTGTGAAGGATATTTGGGAGCACTTTGAGGCTTATGGTGAAAAGGAAATATCTTCAGAAAACTGGAGAAGAAGCTTTCTGAGAACTGCTTTGTGATGTGTATTCATCTCATAGAGTTAAATCATTCTTTGATTGAGCAGTTTGAAATCACTGTTTCTGTGGAACCTGAGAAAGGACATTTGGGAGCACATTCAGGACTATGGTGAAAAGAAATATCCTCAGATAAAACCAGAAGGAAGCTTTCAGAAACTGCTCTGTGTCATGTGAATTCCACTCACAGTTAAGCTTCTGTTTTCATTGAGCAGTTTGAAATCACTGTTTCTGTGGAATCTGAGAAAGGACATTTGGGAGCACTTTGAGGCTTATGGTGAAAAGGAAATATCTTCAGAAAAACTGGAGAAGCTTTCTGAAACTGCTTTGTGATGTATTCATCTCATAGAGTTAAATCATTCTTTGGATTGAGCAGTTTGAAATCACTGTTTCTGTGGAATCTGAGAAGGACATTTGGGAGCACATTCAGGCTATGGTGAAAAGAAATATCCTCAGATAAAACCAGAAGGAAGCTTTCAGAAACTGCTCTGTGTCATGTGAATTCCACTCACAGTTAAGCTTCTTTTCATTGAGCAGTTTGAAATCACTGTTTCTGTGGAATCTGAGAAGGACATTTGGGAGCACATTCAGGACTATGGTGAAAAGGAAATATCTTCAGATAAAACTGGAGAGAAGCTTGAGAACTGCTTTGTGATGTGCATTCCACTCACAGAGTTATACCTCTTTTCTCATAAGGCAGTTTGAACACTGTTCTGTAAAACTGAAAAGTGATATTTGGAGCATTGAAGACTATGGTGAAAAGGAAATATCCTCAGACAAAACTGGAAAGAAGCTTTCAGAAACTGCTTTGTGATAGATATGTTTATTCATCTCATAGAGTTAAATCATTCTTTGGATTGAGCAGTTTGAAACTGTCTTTGAGGAATCTGTGAAGGATATTTGGAGCATTGAAGACTATGGTGAAAAGGAAATATCTTCAGATAAAACTGGAGAGAAGCTTTCTGAGAAACTGCTTTGTGATGTGTGCATTCCACTCAGAGTTATACTTTTCTCATAAGGCAGTGTTTGAACACTGTTCTGTAAAACTGAAAAGTGATATTTGAGCATTGAAGACTATGGTGAAAAGGAAATATCCTCAGACAAAACTGAAAGAAGCTTTCGAAACTGCTTTGTGATATGTGTATTCATCTCAGAGTTAAATCATTCTTTGATTGAGCAGTTTGAAACTCTGTCTTTGAGGAATCTGTGAAGGATATTTGGGAGCACATTCAGGCCTATGGTGAAAAGGAAATATCTTCAGATAAAACTGGAGAGAAGCTTTCTGAGAAACTGCTTTGTGATGTGTGCATTCCACTCAGAGTTATACTTTTCTTCTCATAAGGCAGTTTGAACACTGTTCTGTAAAACTGAAAAGTGATATTTGAGCATTGAAGACTATGGTGAAAAGGAAATATCCTCAAATAAAACCAGAAGAAGCTTTCTGAAACTGCTTTGTGATGTGTATTCATCTCATAGAGTTAAATCATTCTTGATTGAGCAGTTTGAAATCACTGTTTCTGTGGAACCTGAGAAAGGACATTTGGGAGCACATTCAGGCCTATGGTGAAAAGGAAATCTTCAGATAAAACTGGAGAAGCTTTCTGAGAACTGCTTTGTGATGTGTGCATTCCACTCAGAGTTATACCTCTTTTCTCATAAGGCAGTGTTTGAACACTGTTCCTGTAAAACTGAAAAGTGATATTTGAGCATTGAAGACTATGGAAAAGTGAAATATCCTGAAATAAAACCCAGAAAGAAGCTTCCAAGAAACTGCTCTGACATGTGCATTCATTTCACAGAGTTAAAGCTTACTCTACATTGCCCAGTTTGGAAACTGTCTTTGAGGAATCTGTGAAGGATATTGGAGCACATTCAGGCCTATGGTGAAAAGGAAATATCTTCAGATGAAAACTGGAGAGAAGCTTGAGCAACTGCTTTGTGATGTGTATTCATCTCAGAGTTAAATCATTCTTGATTGAGCAGTTTGAAATCACTGTTTCTGTGGAATCTGAGAAGGACATTTGGGAATGCTCTTAGAATATGGAGAAAGAAATATCCTCAGATAAAACCAGAAGAAGCTTTCTGAAACTGCTTTGTGATGTGTGCATTCCACTCACAGTTAAGCTTCTGTTTTCATTGAGCAGTTTTGAACACTGTTCCTGTAAAACTGAAAAGTGATATTTGGAGCATTGAAGACTATGGTGAAAAGGAAATATCTTCAGATAAAACTGGAGAGAAGCTTGAGAACTGCTTTGTGATGTGTATTCATCTCAGAGTTAAATCATTCTTGATTGAGCAGTTTGAAACTCTGTCTTGAGGAATCTGAAGGATATTGGAGCACATTCAGGCTATGGTGAAAAGGAAATATCCTCAGATAAAACTGGAAAGAAGCTTTCTGTGAAACTGCTTTGATATGTGTATTCATCTCATAGAGTTAAATCATTCTTTGATTGAGCAGTTTGAAACTCTGTCTTTGAGGAATCTGTGAAGGATATTTGGGAGCACATTCAGGCCTATGGTGAAAAGGAAATATCTTCAGATGAAAACTGGAGAAGCTTTCTGAGAACTGCTTTGTGATGTGCATTCCACTCAGAGTTATACCTCTTTTCTCATAAGGCAGTGTTTGAACACTGTTCCTGTAAAACTGAAAAGTGATATTTGGAGCACATTGAAGACTATGGAAAAGTGAAATATCCTCAAATAAAACCCAGAAAGAAGCTTCCAAGAAACTGCTCTGATGTGCATTCATTTCAGAGTTAAAGCTTACTCTACATTGCCCAGTTTGGAAACTCTGTCTTTGAGGAATCTGTGAAGGATATTGGAGCACATTCAGGCTATGGTGAAAAGGAAATATCTTCAGAAAAACTGGAGAGAAGCTTTCTGAGAACTGCTTTGTGATGTGTATTCATCTCATAGAGTTAAATCATTCTTGATTGAGCAGTTTGAAATCACTGTTTCTGTGGAATCTGAGAAAGGACATTTGGGAATGCTCTTAGAATATGGAGAAAGAAATATCCTCAGATAAAACCAGAAGAAGCTTTCTGTGAAACTGCTCTGTGTCATGTGAATTCCACTCACAGTTAAGCTTCTTTTCATTGAGCAGTTTGAAATCACTGTTTCTGTGGAATCTGAGAAGGACATTTGGGAGCACATTCAGGCTATGGTGAAAAGGAAATATCTTCAGATAAAACTGAGAGAAGCTTTCTGAAACTGCTCTGTGTCATGTGAATTCCACTCACAGAGTTATACCTCTTTTCTCATAAGGCAGTTTGAACACTGTTCCTGTAAAACTGAAAAGTGATATTTGAGCATTGAAGACTATGGTGAAAAGGAAATATCAGATAAAACTGGAGAGAAGCTTTCTGAGCAACTGCTTTGTGATGTGTGTATTCATCTCATAGAGTTAAATCATTCTTTGGATTGAGCAGTTTGAAATCACTGTTTCTGTGGAATCTGAGAAGGACATTTGGGAGCACATTCAGGACTATGGTGAAAAGAAATATCCTCAGATAAAACCAGAAGAAGCTTTCTGTGAAACTGCTCTGTGTCATGTGAATTCCACTCACAGTTAAGCTTCTTTTCATTGAGCAGTTTGAAATCACTGTTTCTGTGGAATCTGAGAAGGACATTTGGGAGCACATTCAGGCTATGGTGAAAAGGAAATATCTTCAGATAGAAACTGGAGAGAAGCTTTCTGAAACTGCTCTGTGTCATGTGAATTCCACTCACAGAGTTATACTTTCTTCTCATAGAGTTAAATCATTCTTTGATTGAGCAGTTTGAAATCACTGTTTCTGTGGAACCTGAGAAAGGACATTTGGGAGCACATTCAGGCTATGGTGAAAAGGAAATATCTCAGATAAAACTGGAAAGAAGCTTTCTGTGAAACTGCTTTGTGATGTGTATTCATCTCATAGAGTTAAATCATTCTTTGGATTGAGCAGTTTGAAATCACTGTTTCTGTGGAATCTGAGAAAGGACATTTGGGAGCACATTCAGGACTATGGTGAAAAGGAAATATCCTCAGACAAAACTGAAAGAAGCTTTCTGTGAAACTGCTTTGTGATAGATATGTTTATTCATCTCATAGAGTTAAATCATTCTTTGGATTGAGCAGTTTGAAACTGTCATGGATGGATCTGAAGGACATTTGGGAGCACATTCAGGCCTATGGTGAAAAGGAAATATCTTCAGATAAAACTGGAGAGAAGCTTTCTGAGAAACTGCTTTGTGATGTGCATTCCACTCAGAGTTATACCTCTTTCTCATAAGGCAGTGTTTGAACACTGTTCCTGTAAAACCAAAAGTGATATTTGAGCATTGAAGACTATGGAAAAGTGAAATATCCTCAAATAAAACCCAGAAAGAAGCTTTCAGAAACTGCTTTGTGATGTGTATTCATCTCATAGAGTTAAATCATTCTTTGATTGAGCAGTTTGAAATCACTGTTTCTGTGGAATCTGAGAAAGGACATTTGGGAGCACATTCAGGCCTGTGGTGAGAAGGAAATGTCTTCATGAAAACTGGAGAGAAGCTTTCTGAGCAACTGCTTTGTGATGTGTGTATTCATCTCATAGAGTTAAATCATTCTTGATTGAGCAGTTTGAAATCACTGTTTCTGTGGAACCTGAGAAAGGACATTTGGGAGCACATTCAGGACTATGGTGAAAAGAAATATCTCAGATAAAACCAGAAGGAAGCTTTCTGTGAAACTGCTCTGTGTCATGTGAATTCCACTCACAGTTAAGCTTCTTTTCATTGAGCAGTTTGAAACTCTGTCTTTGAGGAATCTGTGAAGGATATTGGAGCACTTTGAGGCTTATGGTGAAAAGGAAATATCTTCAGATAGAAACTGGAGAGAAGCTTTCTGAGCAACTGCTTTGTGATGTGCATTCCACTCACAGAGTTATACTTTCTTCTCATAGAGTTAAATCATTCTTGATTGAGCAGTTTGAAATCACTGTTTCTGTGGAACCTGAGAAAGGACATTTGGGAGCACATTCAGGCCTATGGTGAAAAGGAAATATCCTCAGACAAAACTGGAAAGAAGCTTTCTGTGAAACTGCTTTGTGATATGTTTATTCATCTCACATAGATAAACTTTCTTCTATTATGCAGTTTGAAACTGTCATGGATGGATCTGAAGGGACATTTGGGAGCACATTCAGGCCTATGGTGAAAAGGAAATATCTTCAGATAAAACTGGAGAGAAGCTTTCTGAGAAACTGCTTTGTGATGTGTGCATTCCACTCAGAGTTATACCTCTTTCTCATAAGGCAGTGTTTGAACACTGTTCCTGTAAAACTGAAAAGTGATATTTGAGCATTGAAGACTATGGAAAAGTGAAATATCCTCAAATAAAACCAGAAAGAAGCTTTCTGAGAAACTGCTTTGTGATGTGCATTCCACTCACAGTTAAGCTTCTTTTCATTGAGCAGTTTGAAATCACTGTTTCTGTGGAATCTGAGAAAGGACATTTGGGAGCACATTCAGGCTATGGTGAAAAGGAAATATCTCAGATAAAACTGAGAGAAGCTTTCTGAAACTGCTTTGTGATGTGTGTATTCATCTCATAGAGTTAAATCATTCTTTGATTGAGCAGTTTGAAATCACTGTTTCTGTGGAATCTGAGAAGGACATTTGGGAGCACATTCAGGACTATGGTGAAAAGAAATATCTCAGATAAAACCAGAAGGAAGCTTTCAGAAACTGCTCTGTGTCATGTGTATTCCACTCACAGTTAAGCTTCTTTTCATTGAGCAGTTTGAAATCACTGTTTCTGTGGAACCTGAGAAAGGACATTTGGGAGCACATTCAGGACTATGGTGAAAAGGAAATATCCTCAGACAAAACTGGAAAGAAGCTTTCTGAAACTGCTTTGTGATAGATATGTTTATTCATCTCATAGATAAAACTTTCTTTCATTGAGCAGTTTGAAACTGTCATGGATGGATCTGAAGGACATTTGGGAGCACATTCAGGCCTATGGTGAAAAGGAAATATCTTCAGATAAAACTGGAGAGCTTTCTTAGAAACTGCTTTGTGATGTGTGCATTCCACTCAGGGATTTATACCACTTTTCTCCTAAGGCAAGGTTTGAATACTGTTCCTGTCAAACCGAAAAGTAATATTTCGGAGCACATGGAAGACTATGCCAAAAAGTGAAATATCCTGAAATAAAATCCAGAAAGAAGCATTTCAAGAAACTGCTCTCTGACATGTGCATTCATTCAGAGGGTTAAAGATTACTCTACATTTCCCAGTTTGGAAACTGTCTTTGAGGAATCTGTGAAGGATATTGGAGCACATTCAGGCCTATGGTGAAAAGGAAATGTCTTCCATGAAAACTGGAGAAGCTTTCTGAGCAACTGCTTTGTGATGTGTATTCATCTCATAGAGTTAAATCATTCTTTGGATTGAGCAGTTTGAAATCACTGTTTCTGTGGAATCTGAGAAAGGACATTTGGGAACACTCTTAGAATATGCTGAAAAGAAATACCTCAGATAAAACCAGAAGGAAGCTTTCTGAAACTGCTTTGTGATGTGTGCATTCCACTCACAGTTAAGCTTCTTTTCATTGAGCAGTTTGAAACTCTGTCTTTGAGGAATCTGTGAAGGATATTGGGAGCACTTTGAGGCTTATGGTGAAAAGGAAATATCTTCAGATAGAAACTGGAGAGAAGCTTTCTGAGAACTGCTTTGTGATGTGTATTCCACTCACAGAGTTATACCTTTCTTCTCATAGAGGATTGGGGAATCCTTTGGAGAAAAGCTACCAGGGACATTCGGGAGCACATTCAGGCTATGGTGAAAAGGAAATATCCTCAGACAAAACTGGAAAGAAGCTTTCTGTGAAACTGCTTTGTGATAGATATGTTTATTCATCTCACATAGATAAAACTTTCTTTCATTGAGCAGTTTGAAACTGTCATGGATGGATCTGAAGGACATTCGGGAGCACATTCAGGCTATGGTGAAAAGGAAATATCTTCAGATAAAACTGGAGAGAAGCTTTCTGAGAAACTGCTTTGTGATGTGCATTCCACTCAGAGTTATACTTTTCTCATAAGGCAGTGTTTGAACACTGTTCCTGTAAAACTGAAAATATGATATTTTGGAGCGCATTGAAGACTTTGATGAAAAGTGAAATATCCTCAAATAAAACCCAGAAAGAAGCATTCCAAGAAACTGCTCTCTGATATGTGCATTCATTTCACAGAGTTAAAGCTTACTCTACATTTCCCAGTTTGGAAACTCTGTCTTTGAGGAATCTGCGAAGGGATATTAAGTGGCACCCAGAGGCCTGTGGTGAGCAAGGAAATGTCTTCCATGAAAACTGGAGAGAAGCTTTCTGAGCAACTGCTTTGTGATGTGTATTCATCTCATAGAGTTAAATCATTCTTTGGATTGAGCAGTTTGAAATCACTGTTTCTGTGGAATCTGAGAAGGACATTTGGGAGCACATTCAGGCTATGGTGAAAAGGAAATATCCTCAGATAAAACCAGAAGGAAGCTTTCTGAAACTGCTTTGTGATGTGTATTCCACTCACAGTTAAGCTTCTTTTCATTGAGCAGTTTGAAACTCTGTCTTTGAGGAATCTGAAGGATATTGGAGCACTTTGAGGCTTATGGTGAAAAGGAAATATCTCAGATAAAACTGGAGAAGCTTTCTGAAACTGCTTTGTGATGTGTGCATTCCACTCACAGAGTTATACCTTTTCTCATAAGGCAGTTTGAACACTGTTCCTGTAAAACTGAAAAGTGATATTTGAGCATTGAAGACTATGGTGAAAAGGAAATATCCTCAGACAAAACTGGAAAGAAGCTTTCTGTGAAACTGCTTTGTGATATGTGTATTCATCTCACATAGATAAAACTTTCTTTCATTGAGCAGTTTGAAACTGTCATGGATGGATCTGAAGGACATTTGGGAGCACATTCAGGACTATGGTGAAAAGGAAATATCTTCAGATAAAACTGGAAAGAAGCTTTCTGTGAAACTGCTTTGTGATAGATATGTTTATTCATCTCACATAGATAAACTTTCTTTATATTAGCAGTTTGAAACTCTGTCATGGATGGATCTGAAGGACATTTGGGAGCACATTCAGGCCTATGGTGAAAAGGAAATATCTTCAGATAAAACTGGAGAGAAGCTTTCTGAGAAACTGCTTTGTGATGTGTGCATTCCACTCAGAGTTATACTTTTCTCATAAGGCAGTGTTTGAACACTGTTCCTGTAAAACTGAAAAGTGATATTTGGAGCATTGAAGACTATGGAAAAGTGAAATATCCTCAAATAAAACCCAGAAAGAAGCTTCCAAGAAACTGCTCTCTGATATGTGCATTCATTTCAGAGAGTTAAAGCTTACTCTACATTTCCCAGTTTGGAAACTCTGTCTTGAGGAATCTGTGAAGGATATTGGAGCACATTCAGGACTATGGTGAAAAGGAAATATCTTCAGATAAAACTGGAGAGAAGCTTTCTGAGCAACTGCTTTGTGATGTGTGTATTCATCTCAGAGTTAAATCATTCTTTGATTGAGCAGTTTGAAATCACTGTTTCTGTGGAACCTGAGAAAGGACATTTGGGAACACTCTTTAGAATATGGAAAAGAAATATCCTCAGATAAAACCAGAAGAAGCTTTCTGAAACTGCTTTGTGATGTGTATTCCACTCACAGTTAAGCTTCTTTTCATTGAGCAGTATTCTAACACTGTTTAGTCTGTGAAGGATATTTGAGCATTGAAGACTATGGTGAAAAGGAAATATTCAGATAAAACTGAGAGAAGCTTTCTGAGAACTGCTTTGTGATATGTGTATTCATCTCATAGAGTTAAATCATTCTTTGGATTGAGCAGTTTGAAATCACTGTTTCTGTGGAACCTGAGAAAGGACATTTGGGAGCACATTCAGGCTATGGTGAAAAGGAAATATCCTCAGATAAAACTGGAGAAGCTTTCTGTGAAACTGCTTTGTGATGTGTATTCATCTCAGAGTTAAATCATTCTTTGATTGAGCAGTTTGAAATCACTGTTTCTGTGGAATCTGAGAAGGACATTTGGGAGCACATTCAGGCCTATGGTGAAAAGGAAATATCCTCAGATAAAACTGGAAAGAAGCTTTCTGAAACTGCTTTGTGATAGATATGTTTATTCATCTCACATAGATAAACTTTCTTTTCATTGAGCAGTTTGAAACTCTGTCATGGAGGATCTGAAGGACATTTGGGAGCACATTCAGGCCTATGGTGAAAAGGAAATATCTTCAGAAAACTGGAGAGAAGCTTTCTGAAACTGCTTTGTGATGTGTGCATTCCACTCACAGAGTTATACCTCTTTCTCATAAGGCAGTGTTTGAACACTGTTCCTGTAAAACTGAAAAGTGATATTTGGAGCATTGAAGACTATGGTGAAAAGAAATATCCTCAAATAAAACCAGAAGAAGCTTTCAGAAACTGCTTTGTGATATGTGTATTCATCTCATAGAGTTAAATCATTCTTCATTGAGCAGTTTGAAATCACTGTTTCTGTGGAATCTGAGAAGGACATTTGGGAGCACATTCAGGCTATGGTGAAAAGGAAATATCTTCAGAAAAACTGGAGAGAAGCTTTCTGAGAACTGCTTTGTGATGTGTATTCATCTCATAGAGTTAAATCATTCTTGATTGAGCAGTTTGAAATCACTGTTTCTGTGGAATCTGAGAAGGACATTTGGAGCACATTGAAGACTATGGTGAAAAGAAATATCAGATAAAACCAGAAGAAGCTTTCTGTGAAACTGCTTTGTGATGTATTCATCTCAGAGTTAAATCATTCTTGATTGAGCAGTTTGAAACTCTGTCTTTGAGGAATCTGAAGGATATTTGGGAGCTTTGAGGCTATGGTGAAAAGAAATATCTTCAGATAAAACTGGAAAGAAGCTTTCTGAGAACTGCTTTGTGATGTGCATTCCACTCACAGTTAAGCTTCTTTTCATTGAGCAGTTTGAAATCACTGTTTCTGTGGAATCTGAGAAGGACATTTGGGAGCACATTCAGGCCTATGGTGAAAAGGAAATACCTCAGATAAAACTGAAAGAAGCTTTCTGAAACTGCTTTGTGATGTGTGCATTCCACTCACAGTTAAGCTTCTTTTCATTGAGCAGTTTGAAATCACTGTTTCTGTGGAATCTGAGAAGGACATTTGGAGCACATTCAGGACTATGGTGAAAAGAAATATCTTCAGATAAAACTGGAGAAGCTTTCTGAAACTGCTTTGTGATAGATATGTTTATTCATCTCACAGAGTTAAAGCTTACTCTACATTTCCCAGTTTGGAAACTGTCTTTGAGGAATCTGTGAAGGATATTGGAGCACATTCAGGCTATGGTGAAAAGGAAATATCTTCAGATAAAACTGGAGAAGCTTGAGAAACTGCTTTGTGATGTGTATTCCACTCACAGTTAAGCTTCTTTTCATTGAGCAGTTTTGAACACTGTTCCTGTAAAACTGAAAAGTGATATTTGGAGCACATTGAAGACTATGAAAAGTGAAATATCCTCAAATAAAACCAGAAGAAGCTTCCAAGAAACTGCTCTGATATGTGCATTCATTTCAGAGTTAAAGCTACTCTACATTTCCCAGTTTGGAAACTCTGTCTTTGAGGAATCTGTGAAGGATATTTGGGAGCTTTGAGGCTTATGGTGAAAAGGAAATGTCTTCATGAAAACTGGAGAAGCTTTCTGAGCAACTGCTTTGTGATGTGTGTATTCATCTCATAGAGTTAAATCATTCTTTGGATTGAGCAGTTTGAAATCACTGTTTCTGTGGAATCTGAGAAGGACATTTGGGAACGCTCTTAGAATATGGAAAAGAAATATCAGATAAAACCAGAAGGAAGCTTTCTGTGAAACTGCTTTGTGATGTGCATTCCACTCACAGTTAAGCTTCTTTTCATTGAGCAGTTTGAAATCACTGTTTCTGTGGAACCTGAGAAAGGACATTTGGGAGCTTTGAGGCTTATGGTGAAAAGGAAATATCTTCAGATAGAAACTGAGAGAAGCTTTCTGAGGAACTGCTTTGTGATGTGCATTCCACTCACAGAGTTATACTTTCTTCTCATAGAGTTAAATCATTCTTGGATTGAGCAGTTTGAAATCACTGTTTCTGTGGAATCTGAGAAGGACATTTGGGAGCACATTCAGGCCTATGGTGAAAAGGAAATATCCTCAGACAAAACTGGAAAGAAGCTTTCTGTGAAACTGCTTTGTGATGTGTGCATTCCACTCACAGTTAAGCTTCTTTTCATTGAGCAGTTTGAAATCACTGTTTCTGTGGAATCTGAGAAGGACATTTGGAGCACATTCAGGCTATGGTGAAAAGGAAATATCTTCAGATAAAACTGGAAAGAAGCTTTCTGTGAAACTGCTTTTGCTATGTTTATTCATCTCATAGAGTTAAATCATTCTTTGGATTGAGCAGTTTGAAACTGTCATGGATGGATCTGAAGGACATTTGGAGCACATTCAGGCCTATGGTGAAAAGGAAATATCAGATAAAACTGGAGAGAAGCTTGAGAAACTGCTTTGTGATGTGCATTCCACTCAGGAGTTATACCTCTTTCTCATAAGGCAGTGTTTGAACACTGTTTCTGTGGAACCTGAGAAAGGACATTTGGAGCACATTGAAGACTATGAAAAGTGAAATATCCTCAAATAAAACCAGAAGAAGCTTCCAAGAAACTGCTCTCTGATATGTGCATTCATTTCAGAGTTAAAGCTTACTCTACATTTCCCAGTTTGGAAACTCTGTCTTTGAGGAATCTGTGAAGGATATTTGGGAGCTTTGAGGCTTATGGTGAAAAGGAAATGTCTTCATGAAAACTGGAGAGAAGCTTTCTGAAACTGCTTTGTGATGTGTGTATTCATCTCATAGAGTTAAATCATTCTTTGGATTGAGCAGTTTGAAATCACTGTTTCTGTGGAATCTGAGAAGGACATTTGGGAACGCTCTTAGAATATGGAAAAGAAATATCCTCAGATAAAACCAGAAGAAGCTTTCTGAAACTGCTTTGTGATGTGCATTCCACTCACAGTTAAGCTTCTTTTCATTGAGCAGTTTGAAATCACTGTTTCTGTGGAATCTGAGAAGGACATTTGGGAGCTTTGAGGCTTATGGTGAAAAGGAAATATCTTCAGAAAACTGGAAAGAAGCTTTCTGAGAACTGCTTTGTGATGTGCATTCCACTCACAGTTAAGCTTCTTTTCATTGAGCAGTTTGAAACTCTGTCTTTGAGGAATCTGTGAAGGATATTTGGGAGCTTTGAGGCTTATGGTGAAAAGGAAATATCCTCAGACAAAACTGGAAAGAAGCTTGTGAAACTGCTTTGTGATATGTGTATTCATCTCATAGAGTTAAATCATTCTTTGGATTGAGCAGTTTGAACACTGTTCCTGTAAAACTGAAAAGTGATATTTGGAGCATTGAAGACTATGGTGAAAAGGAAATATCTTCAGATAAAACTGGAAAGAAGCTTTCTGTGAAACTGCTTTGTGATGTGTATTCATCTCACAGTTAAGCTTCTTTTCATTGAGCAGTTTGAAATCACTGTTTCTGTGGAATCTGAGAAGGACATTTGGGAGCACATTCAGGCTATGGTGAAAAGGAAATATCTTCAGATAAAACTGAAAGAAGCTTTCAGAAACTGCTTTGTGATGTGTATTCCACTCACAGTTAAGCTTCTTTTCATTGAGCAGTTTGAAATCACTGTTTCTGTGGAATCTGAGAAGGACATTTGGGAGCACATTCAGGACTATGGTGAAAAGGAAATATCTCAGATAAAACTGGAGAGAAGCTTGAGAACTGCTTTGTGATGTATTCCACTCACAGTTAAGCTTCTTTTCATTGAGCAGTTTGAAACTCTGTCTTTGAGGAATCTGTGAAGGATATTTGGGAGCTTTGAGGCTTATGGTGAAAAGGAAATATCCTCAGACAAAACTGGAAAGAAGCTTTCAGAAACTGCTTTGTGATAGATATGTTTATTCATCTCATAGAGTTAAATCATTCTTGGATTGAGCAGTTTGAAATCACTGTTTCTGTGGAATCTGAGAAGGACATTTGGGAGCACATTCAGGCTATGGTGAAAAGGAAATATCTCAGATAAAACTGAAAGAAGCTTTCTGTGAAACTGCTTTGTGATAGATATGTTTATTCATCTCATAGAGTTAAATCATTCTTGGATTGAGCAGTTTGAAATCACTGTTTCTGTGGAATCTGAGAAGGACATTTGGGAGCACATTCAGGCTATGGTGAAAAGGAAATATCTTCAGATAAAACTGGAGAGAAGCTTTCTGAGAACTGCTTTGTGATGTGTGCATTCCACTCAGAGTTATACCTCTTTCTCATAAGGCAGTTTTGAACACTGTTCCTGTAAAACTGAAAAGTGATATTTGGAGCATTGAAGACTATGGTGAAAAGGAAATATCCTCAAATAAAACCAGAAGAAGCTTTCTGTGAAACTGCTTTGTGATAGATATGTTTATTCATCTCATAGAGTTAAATCATTCTTGGATTGAGCAGTTTGAAATCACTGTTTCTGTGGAATCTGAGAAGGACATTTGGGAGCACATTCAGGCCTATGGTGAAAAGGAAATATCTTCAGATAAAACTGGAGAAGCTTTCTGAGAACTGCTTTGTGATGTATTCATCTCAGAGTTAAATCATTCTTTGATTGAGCAGTTTGAAATCACTGTTTCTGTGGAATCTGAGAAGGACATTTGGGAGCACATTCAGGACTATGGTGAAAAGAAATATCCTCAGATAAAACCAGAAGAAGCTTTCTGTGAAACTGCTTTGTGATGTGCATTCCACTCACAGTTAAGCTTCTTTTCATTGAGCAGTTTGAAATCACTGTTTCTGTGGAATCTGAGAAGGACATTTGGGAGCTTTGAGGCTTATGGTGAAAAGGAAATATCTTCAGATAGAAACTGGAGAAGCTTGAGAACTGCTTTGTGATGTGTGCATTCCACTCACAGTTAAGCTTCTTTTCATTGAGCAGTTTGAAATCACTGTTTCTGTGGAATCTGAGAAGGACATTTGGGAGCACATTCAGGACTATGGTGAAAAGGAAATATCCTCAAATAAAACCAGAAGAAGCTTTCTGTGAAACTGCTTTGTGATAGATATGTTTATTCATCTCATAGAGTTAAATCATTCTTTGGATTGAGCAGTTTGAAACTCTGTCTTGAGGAATCTGAAGGGATATTTGGGAGCACATTCAGGCTATGGTGAAAAGGAAATATCTTCAGATAAAACTGGAGAAGCTTTCTGAGAACTGCTTTGTGATGTGTATTCCACTCACAGTTAAGCTTCTTTTCATTGAGCAGTTTGAAATCACTGTTTCTGTGGAACCTGAGAAAGGACATTTGGGAGCACATTCAGGCCTATGGTGAAAAGGAAATATCCTCAGAAAAACTGGAGAGAAGCTTTCTGTGAAACTGCTTTGTGATAGATATGTTTATTCATCTCATAGAGTTAAATCATTCTTTGATTGAGCAGTTTGAAACTCTGTCATGGATGGATCTGAAGGATATTTGGGAGCACATTCAGGACTATGGTGAAAAGGAAATATCTTCAGATAAAACTGGAGAGAAGCTTTCTGAGAAACTGCTTTGTGATGTGTGCATTCCACTCAGAGTTATACCTCTTCTCATAAGGCAGTGTTTGAACACTGTTCCTGTAAAACTGAAAAGTGATATTTGAGCATTGAAGACTATGGAAAAGTGAAATATCCTCAGATAAAACCAGAAAGAAGCTTTCTGAAACTGCTTTGTGATGTGTATTCATCTCATAGAGTTAAATCATTCTTGGATTGAGCAGTTTGAAATCACTGTTTCTGTGGAATCTGAGAAGGACATTTGGGAGCACATTCAGGCCTATGGTGAAAAGGAAATATCTTCAGATAAAACTGGAGAGAAGCTTGAGAACTGCTTTGTGATGTGTATTCATCTCAGAGTTAAATCATTCTTGATTGAGCAGTTTGAACACTGTTCCTGTAAAACTGAAAAGTGATATTTGGAGCATTGAAGACTATGGTGAAAAGAAATATCCTCAGATAAAACCAGAAAGAAGCTTTCTGAAACTGCTTGTGATGTGTGCATTCCACTCACAGTTAAGCTTCTTTTCATTGAGCAGTTTGAAATCACTGTTTCTGTGGAACCTGAGAAAGGACATTTGGGAGCACATTCAGGCTATGGTGAAAAGGAAATATCTTCAGAAAAACTGGAAAGAAGCTTTCAGAAACTGCTTTGTGATGTGTGCATTCCACTCACAGTTAAGCTTCTTTTCATTGAGCAGTTTGAAATCACTGTTTCTGTGGAATCTGAGAAGGACATTTGGGAGCACATTCAGGCTATGGTGAAAAGGAAATATCCTCAGACAAAACTGGAAAGAAGCTTTCTGAAACTGCTTTGTGATGTGTATTCCACTCACAGTTAAGCTTCTTTTCATTGAGCAGTTTGAAATCACTGTTTCTGTGGAATCTGAGAAGGACATTTGGGAGCACATTCAGGACTATGGTGAAAAAGGAAATATCTTCAGAAAAACTGGAAAGAAGCTTTCTGAGAACTGCTTTGTGATGTATTCATCTCAGAGTTAAATCATTCTTTGATTGAGCAGTTTGAAATCACTGTTTCTGTGGAATCTGAGAAGGACATTTGGGAGCACATTCAGGACTATGGTGAAAAGGAAATCTTCAGATAAAACTGGAAAGAAGCTTTCTGTGAAACTGCTCTGTGTCATGTGAATTCCACTCACACAGTTAAGCTTCTCTTTTCATTGAGCAGTTTGAAATCACTGTTTCTGTGGAATCTGAGAAGGACATTTGGGAGCACATTCAGGACTATGGTGAAAAGAAATATCTTCAGAAAAACTGGAGAGAAGCTTTCTGAGAACTGCTTTGTGATGTGTGCATTCCACTCAGAGTTATACCTCTTTCTCATAAGGCAGTGTTTGAACACTGTTCCTGTAAAACTGAAAAGTGATATTTGGAGCATTGAAGACTATGGTGAAAAGTGAAATATCCTCAAATAAAACCCAGAAAGAAGTTCAAGAAACTGCTCTGATATGTGCATTCATTTCACAGAGTTAAAGCTTACTCTACATTTCCCAGTTTGGAAACTCTGTCTTTGAGGAATCTGTGAAGGGATATTGGGAGCTTTGAGGCTTATGGTGAAAAGGAAATATCTTCAGATAAAACTGGAGAGAAGCTTTCTGAGCAACTGCTTTGTGATGTGTATTCATCTCAGAGTTAAATCATTCTTTGGATTGAGCAGTTTGAACACTGTTCCTGTAAAACTGAAAAGTGATATTTGGAGCATTGAAGACTATGGTGAAAAGAAATATCCTCAGATAAAACCAGAAGGAAGCTTTCTGTGAAACTGCTCTGTGTCATGTGAATTCCACTCACAGTTAAGCTTCTCTTTTCATTGAGCAGTTTTGAAACTCTGTCTTTGAGGAATCTGTGAAGGGATATTGGGAGCTTTGAGGCTTATGGTGAAAAGGAAATATCTTCAGATAGAAACTGGAGAGAAGCTTTCTGAGAAACTGCTTTGTGATGTGTGCATTCCACTCACAGTTAAGCTTCTTTTCATTGAGCAGTTTGAAATCACTGTTTCTGTGGAATCTGAGAAGGACATTTGGGAGCACATTCAGGCTATGGTGAAAAGGAAATATCCTCAGACAAAACTGGAAAGAAGCTTTCTGAAACTGCTCTGTGTCATGTGAATTCCACTCACACAGTTAAGCTTCTTTTCATTGAGCAGTTTTGAAACTCTGTCATGGATGGATCTGAAGGGACATTTGGGAGCACATTCAGGCCTATGGTGAAAAGGAAATATCTTCAGATAAAACTGGAGAGAAGCTTTCTGAGAAACTGCTTTGTGATGTGTGCATTCCACTCAGAGTTATACCTCTTTTCTCATAAGGCAGTGTTTGAACACTGTTCCTGTAAAACCAAAAAGTGATATTTGAGCATTGAAGACTATGAAAAGTGAAATATCCTCAAATAAAACCCAGAAAGAAGCTTCCAAGAAACTGCTCTGTGTCATGTGAATTCCACTCACACAGTTAAGCTTCTCTTTTCATTGAGCAGTTTGAAATCACTGTTTCTGTGGAATCTGAGAAGGACATTTGGGAGCACATTCAGGCCTATGGTGAAAAGGAAATATCTTCAGAAAAACTGGAGAAGCTTTCTGAGCAACTGCTTTGTGATGTGTGTATTCATCTCATAGAGTTAAATCATTCTTGATTGAGCAGTTTGAAATCACTGTTTCTGTGGAATCTGAGAAAGGACATTTGGGAATGCTCTTTAGAATATGCTGAAAAGAAATACCTCAGATAAAACCAGAAGGAAGCTTTCTGTGAAACTGCTCTGTGTCATGTGAATTCCACTCACACAGTTAAGCTTCTTTTCATTGAGCAGTTTGAAATCACTGTTTCTGTGGAACCTGAGAAAGGACATTTGGGAGCACATTCAGGCTATGGTGAAAAGGAAATATCTTCAGATAAAACTGGAGAGAAGCTTTCTGAGCAACTGCTTTGTGACGTGTGCATTCCACTCACAGAGTTATACCTTTCTTCTCATAGAGTTAAATCATTCTTGGATTGAGCAGTTTGAAACTGTCATGGATGGATCTGAAGGGACATTTGGGAGCACATTCAGGCTATGGTGAAAAGGAAATATCCTCAGACAAAACTGAAAGAAGCTTTCTGTGAAACTGCTTTGTGATAGATATGTTTATTCATCTCACATAGATAAAACTTTCTTTCTATTATGCAGTTTGAAACTCTGTCATGGATGGATCTGAAGGGACATTCGGGAGCACATTCAGGCCTATGGTGAAAAGGAAATATCTTCAGATAAAACTGGAGAGAAGCTTGAGAAACTGCTTTGTGATGTGCATTCCACTCAGGAGTTATACCTCTTTCTCATAAGGCAGTGTTTGAACACTGTTCCTGTAAAACAAAAAGTGATATTTGAGCATTGAAGACTATGGTGAAAAGGAAATATCCTCAAATAAAACCCAGAAAGAAGCATTCCAAGAAACTGCTCTGATATGTGCATTCATTTCAGAGTTAAAGCTTACTCTACATTGCCCAGTTTGGAAACTGTCTTTGAGGAATCTGTGAAGGATATTAAGTGGCAGAGGCCTGTGGTGAGCAAGGAAATGTCTTCATGAAAACTGGAGAGAAGCTTGAGCAACTGCTTTGTGATGTGTATTCATCTCATAGAGTTAAATCATTCTTTGGATTGAGCAGTTTGAAATCACTGTTTGTGGAATCTGAGGAAGGACATTTGGGAATGCTCTTAGAATATGGAAAAGAAATATCCTCAGATAAAACCAGAAGGAAGCTTTCTGAAACTGCTCTGTGTCATGTGAATTCCACTCACAGTTAAGCTTCTTTTCATTGAGCAGTTTGAAATCACTGTTTCTGTGGAATCTGAGAAGGACATTTGGGAGCACATTCAGGCCTATGGTGAAAAGGAAATATCTTCAGATAGAAACTGGAGAGAAGCTTTCTGAGGAGCTGCTTTGTGACATGTGCATTCCACTCACAGAGTTATACTTTTCTTCTCATAGAGGATTGGGAAATCCCTTTTGGAGAAAAAGCTACCAAGGGACATTCGGGAGTATATGGATGGCTATGGTGAAAAGGAAATATCCTCAGACAAAACTGGAAAGAAGCTTTCTGTGAAACTGTTTTGTGATAGATATGTTTATTCATCTCACATAGATAAAACTTTCTTTCTACTATGCAGTTTGAAACTGTCATGGATGGATCTGAAGGGACATTTGGAGCACATTCAGGCCTATGGTGAAAAGGAAATATCTTCAGATAAAACTGGAGAGAAGCTTTCTGAGAAACTGCTTTGTGATGTGTGCATTCCACTCAGGGAGTTATACCTCTTTTCTCATAAGGCAGTGTTTGAACACTGTTCCTGTAAAACCGAAAAAGTGATATTTGAGCATTGAAGACTATGGTGAAAAGTGAAATATCCTCAAATAAAACCCAGAAAGAAGCATTCCAAGAAACTGCTCTCTGATATGTGCATTCATTTCACAGAGTTAAAGCTTACTCTACATTGCCCAGTTTGGAAACTCTGTCTTTGAGGAATCTGTGAAGGATATTAAGTGGCACCCGGAGGCCTGTGGTGAGCAAGGAAATGTCTTCCATGAAAACTGGAGAGAAGCTTTCTGAGCAACTGCTTTGTGATGTGTGTATTCATCTCATAGAGTTAAATCATTCTTTGGATTGAGCAGTTTGAAATCACTGTTTCTGTGGAACCTGAGAAAGGACATTTGGGAATGCTCTTAGAATATGCTGAAAAGAAATACCCTCAGATAAAACCAGAAGGAAACTTTCTGTGAAACTGCTCTGTGTCATGTGAATTCCACTCACAGTTAAGCTTCTTTTCATTGAGCAGTATTCTAACACTGTTTATGTTTAGTGAAGGGATATTTGGGAGTGCTTTGAGGCTTATGGTGAAAAGGAAATATCTTCAGATAGAAACTGGAGAAGCTTTCTGAGCAACTGCTTTGTGATGTGTATTCCACTCACAGAGTTATACTTTTCTTCTCATAGAGGATTGGGAATCCTTTGGAGAAAAAGCTACCAGGGACATTCGGGAGTATATGGATGGCTATGGTGAAAAAGGAAATATCCTCAGACAAAACTGGAAAGAAGCTTTCTGTGAAACTGCTTTGTGATAGATATGTTTATTCATCTCACATAGATAAAACTTTCTTTCTATTATGCAGTTTGAAACTGTCATGGATGGATCTGAAGGGACATTTGGAGCACATTCAGGCCTATGGTGAAAAGGAAATATCTTCAGATAAAACTGGAGAAGCTTTCTGAGAAACTGCTTTGTGATGTGCATTCCACTCAGAGTTATACCTCTTTTCTCATAAGGCAGTGTTTGAACACTGTTCCTGTAAAACCAAAAAGTGATATTTGGAGCATTGAAGACTATGGTGAAAAGTGAAATATCCTCAATAAAACCCAGAAAGAAGCTTCCAAGAAACTGCTCTCTGATATGTGCATTCATTTCACAGAGTTAAAGCTTACTCTACATTGCCCAGTTTGGAAACTCTGTCTTTGAGGAATCTGAAGGATATTAAGTGGCACTCAGGCCTATGGTGAAAAGGAAATGTCTTCATGAAAACTGGAGAGAAGCTTTCTGAGCAACTGCTTTGTGATGTGTATTCATCTCATAGAGTTAAATCATTCTTTGATTGAGCAGTTTGAAATCACTGTTTGTGGAATCTGAGAAGGACATTTGGGAATGCTCTTAGAATATGCTGAAAAGAAATATCCTCAGATAAAACCAGAAAGAAGCTTTCAGAAACTGCTTTGTGATGTGTGCATTCCACTCACAGTTAAGCTTCTTTTCATTGAGCAGTTTTGAAACTCTGTCATGGATGGATCTGAAGGGACATTTGGGAGCACATTCAGGCCTATGGTGAAAAGGAAATATCTTCAGATAAAACTGAGAGAAGCTTTCGAGGAGCTGCTTTGTGATGTGTGCATTCCACTCACAGAGTTATACTTTCTTCTCATAGAGGATTGGGAATCCTTTGGAGAAAAGCTACCAAGGGACATTTGGGAGCACATTCAGGCTATGGTGAAAAAGGAAATATCCTCAGACAAAACTGGAAAGAAGCTTTCTGTGAAACTGCTTTGTGATGTGTATTCCACTCACAGTTAAGCTTCTTTTCATTGAGCAGTTTTGAAACTGTCATGGATGGATCTGAAGGGACATTTGGGAGCACATTCAGGCTATGGTGAAAAGGAAATATCTTCAGATAAAACTGGAGAGAAGCTTTCTGAGAAACTGCTTTGTGTGTGCATTCCACTCAGGAGTTATACCTCTTTTCTCATAAGGCAGTGTTTGAACACTGTTCCTGTAAAACCAAAAAGTGATATTTGGAGCACATTGAAGACTATGGAAAAGTGAAATATCCTCAATAAAACCCAGAAAGAAGCTTTCTGTGAAACTGCTTTGTGATGTGTATTCATCTCATAGAGTTAAATCATTCTTTGATTGAGCAGTTTGAAATCACTGTTTCTGTGGAATCTGAGAAGGACATTTGGGAGCACATTCAGGCCTATGGTGAAAAGGAAATATCTTCAGATGAAAACTGGAGAGAAGCTTTCTGAGCAACTGCTTTGTGATGTGTATTCATCTCAGAGTTAAATCATTCTTTGGATTGAGCAGTTTGAACACTGTTCCTGTAAAACTGAAAAGTGATATTTGGAGCATTGAAGACTATGGAAAAGTGAAATATCCTCAGATAAAACCAGAAGGAAGCTTTCTGAAACTGCTCTGTGTCATGTGAATTCCACTCACAGTTAAGCTTCTTTTCATTGAGCAGTATTCTAACACTGTTTTGTGGAATCTGAGAAGGACATTTGGGAGCACATTCAGGCCTATGGTGAAAAGGAAATATCTTCAGATAGAAACTGGAGAAGCTTTCTGAGGAGCTGCTTTGTGATGTGTGCATTCCACTCACAGAGTTATACCTTTCTTCTCATAGAGGATTGGGAATCCTTTGGAGAAAAGCTACCAAGGGACATTTGGGAGCACATTCAGGACTATGGTGAAAAGGAAATATCCTCAGACAAAACTGGAAAGAAGCTTTCTGTGAAACTGCTTTGTGATAGATATGTTTATTCATCTCACAGAGTTAAATCATTCTTTGATTGAGCAGTTTGAAACTCTGTCATGGATGGATCTGAAGGGACATTTGGGAGCACATTCAGGCTATGGTGAAAAGGAAATATCTTCAGATAAAACTGGAGAGAAGCTTTCTGAGAAACTGCTTTGATGTGTGCATTCCACTCAGGAGTTATACCTCTTTTCTCATAAGGCAGTGTTTGAACACTGTTCCTGTAAAACTGAAAAGTGATATTTGAGCATTGAAGACTATGGTGAAAAGTGAAATATCCTCAAATAAAACCCAGAAAGAAGCATTCCAAGAAACTGCTCTCTGATATGTGCATTCATTTCAGAGAGTTAAAGCTTACTCTACATTTCCCAGTTTGGAAACTCTGTCTTTGAGGAATCTGTGAAGGATATTTGGAGCATTGAAGACTATGGTGAAAAGGAAATATCTTCAGATAAAACTGGAGAGAAGCTTTCTGAGCAACTGCTTTGTGATGTGTATTCATCTCATAGAGTTAAATCATTCTTTGGATTGAGCAGTTTGAAATCACTGTTTCTGTGGAACCTGAGAAAGGACATTTGGGAACGCTTTAGAATATGCTGAAAAGAAATACCTCAGATAAAACCCAGAAAGAAGTTTCAAGAAACTGCTCTGTGTCATGTGAATTCCACTCACACAGTTAAGCTTCTTTTCATTGAGCAGTTTGAAACTCTGTCTTTGAGGAATCTGAAGGGATATTCGGAGCACTTTGAGGCTTATGGTGAAAACGGAAATATCTTCAGATAGAAACTGGAGAGAAGCTTTCCGAGGAGCTGCTTTGTGATGTGTGCATTCCACTCACAGAGTTATACCTTTCTTCTCATAGAGGATTGGGAATCCTTTGGAGAAAAGCTACCAGGGACATTTGGGAGTATATGGATGGCTATGGTGAAAAAGGAAATATCCTCAGACAAAAACTGGAAAGAAGCTTTCTGTGAAACTGCTTTGTGATAGATATGTTTATTCATCTCACATAGATAAAACTTTCTTTCATTGAGCAGTTTGAAACTCCATCATGGATGGATCTGAAGGACATTTGGGAGCACATTCAGGCTATGGTGAAAAGGAAATATCTTCAGAAAAACTGGAGAGAAGCTTTCTGAGAAACTGCTTTGTGATGTGTGCATTCCACTCAGAGTTATACCTCTTTTCTCATAAGGCAGTTTGAACACTGTTCCTGTAAAACTGAAAAGTGATATTTGCACATTGAAGACTATGGTGAAAAGTGAAATATCCTCAAATAAAACCCAGAAAGAAGTTTCAAGAAACTGCTCTCTGATATGTGCATTCATTTCACAGAGTTAAAGCTTACTCTACATTTCCCAGTTTGGAAACTGTCTTTGAGGAATCTGAAGGATATTGGAGCACTTTGAGGCTTATGGTGAAAAGGAAATATCTTCAGATGAAAACTGGAGAGAAGCTTTCTGAGCAACTGCTTTGTGATGTGTGTATTCATCTCATAGAGTTAAATCATTCTTTGGATTGAGCAGTTTGAAATCACTGTTTCTGTGGAATCTGAGAAGGACATTTGGGAATGCTCTTAGAATATGGAAAAGAAATATCCTCAGATAAAACCAGAAGAAGCTTTCTGTGAAACTGCTTTGTGATAGATATGTTTATTCATCTCACAGTTAAGCTTCTTTTCATTGAGCAGTATTCTAACACTGTTTTGTGGAATCTGAGAAGGACATTTGGGAGCACATTCAGGCTATGGTGAAAAGGAAATATCTTCAGATAAAACTGGAGAGAAGCTTGAGAACTGCTTTGTGATGTGCATTCCACTCAGAGTTATACCTTTCTTCTCATAGAGGATTGAAACCCTTTTGGAGAAAAAGCTACCAAGGGACATTTGGGAGCACATTCAGGCTATGGTGAAAAGGAAATATCCTCAGAAAAACTGGAGAAGCTTTCTGTGAAACTGCTTTGTGATAGATATGTTTATTCATCTCACATAGATAAACTTTCTTTTCATTGCAGTTTGAAACTCATGGATGGATCTGTGAAGGACATTTGGAGCACATTCAGGCTATGGTGAAAAGGAAATATCTTCAGATAAAACTGGAAAGAAGCTTGAGAAACTGCTTTGTGTGTTTATTCATCTCATAGATAAACTTTCTTTTCATTGCAGTTTGAAACTCTGTCATGGATGGATCTGAAGGGACATTTGGGAGCACATTCAGGCTATGGTGAAAAGGAAATATCTTCAGATAAAACTGAAAGAAGCTTTCTGAAACTGCTTTGTGATGTGTGTATTCATCTCACAGTTAAGCTTCTTTTCATTGAGCAGTTTGAAACTCTGTCTTTGAGGAATCTGAAGGACATTTGGGAGCACATTCAGGCTATGGTGAAAAGGAAATATCTTCAGATAAAACTGAAAGAAGCTTTCAGAAACTGCTTTGTGATGTGTGTATTCATCTCACAGTTAAGCTTCTTTTCATTGAGCAGTTTGAACACTGTTCCTGTAAAACTGAAAAGTGATATTTGAGCATTGAAGACTATGGAAAAGTGAAATATCCTCAGATAAAACTGGAAAGAAGCTTTCAGAAACTGCTTTGTGATGTGTGCATTCCACTCACAGTTAAGCTTCTTTTCATTGAGCAGTTTGAAACTCTGTCTTTGAGGAATCTGTGAAGGATATTGGAGCACTTTGAGGCTTATGGTGAAAAGGAAATATCTTCAGAAAACTGGAAAGAAGCTTTCTGTGAAACTGCTTTGTGATGTGTGTATTCATCTCACATAGATAAACTTTCTTTCATTGAGCAGTTTGAAATCACTGTTTCTGTGGAATCTGAGAAAGGACATTTGGGAGCACATTCAGGCTATGGTGAAAAGGAAATATCTTCAGATAAAACTGGAGAGAAGCTTTCTGAGAAACTGCTTTGTGATGTGTGAATTCCACTCACACAGTTAAGCTTCTTTTCATTGAGCAGTTTGAAATCACTGTTTCTGTGGAACCTGAGAAAGGACATTTGGGAGCACATTCAGGCTATGGTGAAAAGGAAATATCCTCAGATAAAACCAGAAGAAGCTTTCTGAGAACTGCTTTGTGATATGTGTATTCATCTCATAGAGTTAAATCATTCTTTGATTGAGCAGTTTGAAATCACTGTTTCTGTGGAATCTGAGAAAGGACATTTGGGAGCACATTCAGGCTATGGTGAAAAGGAAATATCCTCAGATAAAACTGAAAGAAGCTTGAGAAACTGCTTTGTGATGTATTCATCTCATAGAGTTAAATCATTCTTGATTGAGCAGTTTGAAATCACTGTTTCTGTGGAATCTGAAAGGACATTTGGAGCACATTGAAGACTATGAAAAGGAAATATCTCAGATAAAACCAGAAGAAGCTTTCAGAAACTGCTTTGTGATGTGTGTATTCATCTCACAGTTAAGCTTCTTTTCATTGAGCAGTTTGAAATCACTGTTTCTGTGGAACCTGAGAAAGGACATTTGGAGCACATTGAAGACTATGGTGAAAAGGAAATATCCTCAGATAAAACTGGAAAGAAGCTTTCTGTGAAACTGCTTTGTGATAGATATGTTATTCATCTCACAGTTAAGCTTCTTTTCATTGAGCAGTTTGAAATCACTGTTTCTGTGGAATCTGAGAAAGGACATTTGGAGCACATTCAGGCCTATGGTGAAAAGGAAATATCTTCAGATAAAACTGGAGAGAAGCTTTCTGAGAAACTGCTTGTGATGTGTGTGCATTCCACTCAGAGTTATACCTTTTCTCATAAGGCAGTGTTTGAACACTGTTCCTGTAAAACTGAAAAGTGATATTTGGAGCATTGAAGACTATGGTGAAAAGGAAATATCCTCAAATAAAACCCAGAAAGAAGCATTCCAAGAAACTGCTCTGATATGTGCATTCATTTCACAGAGTTAAAGCTTACTCTACATTTCCCAGTTTGGAAAGTCTGTCTTTGAGGAATCTGAAGGGATATTGGAGCACATTCAGGCCTATGGTGAAAAGGAAATATCTCAGATAAAACTGAGAGAAGCTTTCTGTGAAACTGCTCTGTGTCATGTGAATTCCACTCACACAGTTAAGCTTCTTTTCATTGAGCAGTTTGAAACTCTGTCTTTGAGGAATCTGTGAAGGGATATTGGAGCACTTTGAGGCTTATGGTGAAAAGGAAATATCCTCAGATAAAACCAGAAGAAGCTTTCTGTGAAACTGCTTTGTGATATGTATTCATCTCACAGTTAAGCTTCTTTTCATTGAGCAGTTTGAAACTCTGTCTTTGAGGAATCTGTGAAGGGATATTGGAGCACTTTGAGGCTTATGGTGAAAAGGAAATATCTTCAGATAAAACTGGAGAGAAGCTTTCTGAGAAACTGCTTTGTGATGTGCATTCCACTCAGAGTTATACCTCTTTTCTCATAAGGCAGTGTTTGAACACTGTTCTGTAAAACTGAAAAGTGATATTTGGAGCACATTGAAGACTATGGTGAAAAGTGAAATATCCTCAAATAAAACCCAGAAAGAAGCACTCCAAAAAACTTCTCTCTGATGTGCATTCATTTCACAGAGTTAAAGCTTACTCTACATTGCCCAGTTTGGAAACTCTGTCTTTGAGGAATCTGAAGGATATTAAGTGGCAGAGGCCTGTGGTGAGCAAGGAAATGTCTTCCATGAAAACTAGAGAGAAGCTTTCTGAGCAACTGCTTTTTGATGTGTATTCATCTCATAGTGTAAAACCATTCTTTGGATGGAGCAGTTTGAAATCACTGCTTCTGTGGAATCTGATTAAGGACATTTGAATGCTCTTATAATATGGAGAAAGAACTATCCTCTGATAAAACCAGAAGGTAGCTTTCTGTGAAACTGCTATGTGGCATGTGAATTCCCCTCACCCAGTTAAGCTTCTTTTCATTGAGCAGTTTTCTAACACTGTTTATGTTTAGCGTGTGAAGGCATATTCGGGAGCACTTTGAGGCTTATGGTGAAAAAGGAAATCTGTTCAGATAGAAACCGGAGAGAAGCTTTCCGAGGAACTGCTTTGTGACGTGTGCATTCCACTCACAGAGTTATACCTTACTTCTCATAGAGGATTGAGAAACCCTTTGGAGAAAAGCTACCAGGGACATTTGGGAGCACATTCAGGCCTATGGTGAAAAGGAAATATCTTCAGATAAAACTGAAAGAAGCTTTCTGTGAAACTGCTTTGTGATAGATATGTTTATTCATCTCACAGAGTTAAATCATTCTTTGATTGAGCAGTTTGAAATCACTGTTTCTGTGGAATCTGAGAAGGACATTTGGGAATGCTCTTAGAATATGCTGAAAAGAAATACCTCAGATAAAACTGGAGAGAAGCTTTCTGAGAAACTGCTTTGTGATGTGTGCATTCCACTCAGGAGTTATACCTTTTCTCATAAGGCAGTGTTTGAACACTGTTCTGTAAAACTGAAAAGTGATATTTGGAGCACATTGAAGACTATGGTGAAAAGTGAAATATCCTCAAATAAAACCCAGAAAGAAGCATTCAAGAAACTGCTCTGACATGTGCATTCATTTCACAGAGTTAAAGCTTACTCTACATTTCCCAGTTTGGAAACTCTGTCATGGATGGATCTGAAGGGACATTCGGAGCACATTCAGGACTATGGTGAAAAGGAAATATCTTCAGATAAAACTGGAGAAGCTTTCTGAAACTGCTTTGTGATGTGTATTCATCTCATAGAGTTAAATCATTCTTTGATTGAGCAGTTTTGAAACTCTGTCATGGATGGATCTGAAGGGACATTTGGAGCACATTCAGGCTATGGTGAAAAGGAAATATCTTCAGATAAAACTGGAGAGAAGCTTTCTGAGAAACTGCTTTGTGATGTGTGCATTCCACTCAGGGAGTTATACCTTTTCTCATAAGGCAGTGTTTGAACACTGTTCCTGTAAAACCAAAAAAGTGATATTTGGAGCACATTGAAGACTATGGTGAAAAGTGAAATATCCTCAAATAAAACCCAGAAAGAAGCATTCCAAGAAACTGCTCTCTGACATGTGCATTCATTTCACAGAGTTAAAGCTTACTCTACATTTCCCAGTTTGGAAACTCTGTCTTTGAGGAATCTGTGAAAGGATATTAAGTGGCATCTGGAGGCCTGTGGTGAGCAAGGAAATGTCTTCCATTGAAAACTGGAGAGAAGCTTTCTGAGCAACTGCTTTGTGATGTGTATTCATCTCATAGAGTTAAATCATTCTTTGGATTGAGCAGTTTGAAATCACTGTTTCTGTGGAATCTGAGAAAGGACATTTGGGAATCTTTAGAATATGGAGAAAGAAATATCCTCAGATAAAAACCAGAAGGAAGCTTTCTGTGAAACTGCTATGTGTCATGTGAATTCCTCTCACAGTTAAGCTTTGCTTTTCATTGAGCAGTTTTCTAACACTGTTTAGTCTGTGAAGGATATTGGGAGCACTTTGAGGCTTATGGTGAAAAGGAAATATCTTCAGATAGAAACTGGAGAGAAGCTTTCTGAGAACTGCTTTGTGATGTGCATTCCACTCACAGAGTTATACTTTTCTTCTCATAGAGGATTGGGAAACCCTTTGGAGAAAAGCTACCAAGGGACATTTGGAGCACATTCAGGCCTATGGTGAAAAGGAAATATCCTCAGACAAAAACTGGAAAGAAGCTTTCTGTGAAACTGCTTTGTGATGTGTATTCATCTCATAGAGTTAAATCATTCTTTGGATTGAGCAGTTTTGAAACTCTGTCATGGATGGATCTGAAGGGACATTCGGAGCACATTCAGGACTATGGTGAAAAGGAAATATCTTCAGATAAAACTGGAAAGAAGCTTTCTGTGAAACTGCTTTGATAGATATGTTTATTCATCTCACATAGATAAAACTTTCTTTTCATTGAGCAGTTTTGAAACTCTGTCATGGATGGATCTGAAGGGACATTCGGAAGCACATTCAGGCCTATGGTGAAAAGGAAATATCTTCAGATAAAACTGGAGAGAAGCTTTCTGAGAAACTGCTTTGTGATGTGTGCATTCCACTCAGGGAGTTATACCTTTTCTCATAAGGCACTGTTTGAACACTGTTCCTGTAAAACTAAAAAGTGATATTTGGAGCACATTGAAGACTATGGTGAAAAGTGAAATATCGTCAAATAAAACCCAGAAAGAAGCATTCAAGAAACTGCTCTCTGACATGTCCATTCATTTCACAGAGTTAAAGCTTACTCTACATTTCCCAGTTTGGAAAGTCTGTCTTTGAGGATTCTGTGAAGGGATATTAAGTGGCAGAGGCCTGTGGTGAGCAAGGAAATGTCTTCCGTTGAAAACTGGAGAGAAGCTTTCTGAGCAACTGCTTTGTGATGTGTATTCATCTCATAGAGTTAAATCATTCTTTGGATTGAGCAGTTTGAAATCACTGTTTCTGTGGAACCTGAGAAAGGACATTTGGGAATGCTCTTAAGAATATGCTGAAAAAGAAATATCCTCAGATAAAAACCAGAAGGAAGCTTTCTGTGAAACTGCTCTGTGTCATGTGAATTCCACTCACAGTTAAGCTTCTCTTTTCATTGAGCAGTATTCTAACACTGTTTTGTTTAGTCTGTGAAGGATATTGGGAGCACTTTGAGGCTTATGGTGAAAAAGGAAATATCTTCAGATAGAAACTGGAGAGAAGCTTTCTGAGGAACTGCTTTGTGATGTGTGCATTCCACTCACAGAGTTATACTTTTCTTCTCATAGAGGATTGGGGAATCCCTTTTGGAGAAAAAGCTACCAAGGGACATTTGGGAGTATATGGATGGCTATGGTGAAAAAGGAAATATCCTCAGACAAAAACTGGAAAGAAGCTTTCTGTGAAACTGCTTTGTGATAGATATGTTTATTCATCTCACATAGATAAAACTTTCTTTATTACGCAGTTTTGAAACTCATGGATGGATCCGTGAAGGGACATTCGGAGCACATTCAGGCCTATGGTGAAAAGGAAATATCTTCAGATAAAAACTGGAGAGAAGCTTTCTGAGAAACTGCTTTGTGATGTGTGCATTCCACTCAGGGAGTTATACCTCTTTCTCATAAGGCAGTGTTTGAACACTGTTCCTGTAAAACTGAAAAAGTGATATTTGGAGCACATTGAAGACTATGAAAAGTGAAATATCCTGAAATAAAACCCAGAAAGAAGCATTCCAAGAAACTGCTCTCTGACATGTGCATTCATTTCAGAGAGTTAAAGCTTACTCTACATTTCCCAGTTTGGAAAGTCTGTCTTTGAGGATTCTGTGAAGGATATTAAGTGGCGACTGGAGGCCTGTGGTGAGCAAGGAAATGTCTTCCATTGAAAACTGGAGAGAAGCTTTCTGAGCAACTGCTTTGTGATGTGTATTCATCTCATAGAGTTAAATCATTCTTTGGATTGAGCAGTTTGAAATCACTGTTTCTGTGGAATCTGAGGAAGGACATTTGGGAATCTTTAGAATATGGAAAAGAAATACCTCAGATAAAAAAAGAA